>JTDE01000989.1:145274-211355 GCA_014338405.1 Paragonimus skrjabini miyazakii | reverse complement strand
ATCCATTCCATTTCCGCTTCTTCCTCTTAGTCTTTTCTCAGTAATTTTCACTCTTCTTAGTAACGTTTTCTTCTAGGATATTCCACGTCACTGTTGAGGTGAGCGGCGGCCCGAGCCACAGTACCTTTTGGTCAGGCTCATGGCTGTTATGATGATGATGATGATGATGAAGCTATGCTTCATTCAAACCATGAGAGCAATAGTTCTGGCAATTTTCAGCTCAATATGTGGCTGCTCCTCCTAGGTTGCTTTTCCAGCTGGCTGATTAGTTTGTAAGCATTTGGTCACCAATTACATTTACACTAAATGTTTTTAACCGTGTTGCTTATTATGGCTGTGAAACATCTGCAAGCAAATCAGTCAACGCATATAGCATATCACCATTGGCAACATTATCTCAATATCGGTCTCTTTCATCGTGCTTACTTAGTGTCGACGACAAACTTTGAACAAAGCTATCGATGAATGTTTTACGGTGCTGTTATCAGTGTGTTATAACAGCCATGTATCTCTTTTACCCAATCTCATTAGCCTTGTTATGGTACTGTTCTATTCTGGCGTTGCTCTATTGTGACTTGGTTATTTTCTACCTAGGAGTCGTCAAGCTTAGTCCTGGACACAGCTTAGTCGATTGGGAGGTTGGAAAAACACACAGTCTACCGATTCTCAACATGCTGGATAGTACTGGTCACGTTACGGCTGTCGGGGGTGAATTTGTTGTGAGTTTTTATATTGTGTATCTAGATGTACATTAAGAAATGAGATGCAAAAAATCAAGCCGTTTACAATGATACTTTTGATATTCATCACCCGTCATCTATGTTTACGTAAGACGTAACCGAGTAAATATGTTGCAAAATCGCCATCTAGCCGAATTACTGATCTAAGCATAACGGACATTTAATGTTGTTGATGAAAAATGGCCTTGTGCGAAACGTGGTTGTGTTGAGAGCTATCAATTAAGAATTATTTCCTTAAACGCGAAAGTTCTGTACGAACCATTTCGGATCAAGCGCGCTCACCTTCTATCTTTTTCAGTTATTTAGCCTATGTCATAATCGGCTTCTTACGTTTATCTTTCAACTATACGTTGTCTTCTGCTCGCTTCTATTGTTGCCATATTTTCTACGTCGTTTGCAGGGACTACCCCGATTTGCAGCCCGTCAGCGCCTAGTCGAACGGCTCTCAGATCTGGGTCTTTATCGAAAACGCGAAGACATTTCACTCACTGGGGACGTAACTGTGCTCCCTATATGTTCACGATCTGGAGATATTATCGAACCTCTGGTGCGAGAACAATGGTTCGTTCGTACTACTCAGATGGCTGAGCAAGCCACTGAGGTGTGTTTGTACTTTCCCACCATTTTTTGATGTTTTTGCGTTTTGTTCAGTTACTGATCGGTTATTCCCATAGTCTATACAACAAATCCAGCTGCCCTCACATCACTAATAGGTCTACTCACCAAATATTGTTCCCTTGGTGCAGTTCCGGACATGCGGTTTTTTCTACAATAGTTGCCTTGATTATATCTACTGTTTAGCGCACTCATGTTCAGTGCTTTTCACCTTGCACTGTGTTTGCTTTCAATGGGTGTGAGTGAGAAAGCAGTACATCATGTAGCCCATGACTTGGCGTACGACTGAAGAAATCTACACTAGGTTTGGTTTCTGATAGTATTTCGTAGCCGGAGTCTAAAAGATTTTCAGTGCCGTTGACTGAAAGCGCTAATGGATCTAACTGCACGCCCATGGCAGTGGTATGAGGGTTGTTATGCAAATTGTTGTGGCCTTTGCCAGCCATTTTGTACGTGTATTTCAGAGCTGCAGTTCCAAAACTGTGTGATGTAAAAGTTTGAAACAACCATTTCCCGTTGAAAATGTGAATAGAGCAGACAAAAGACTGGCATTACACGATTTATGCTCGAGCAGATTTCGCGGCATCCCTGCTGGTGTTTACTGCAGACGAGTTAAAATGTACAAAATTCCAAACCACATGAAAATCACAAAAGGTCAAAGTTCAAAACCAGTTCAGTTGCTACCACGGCAGCATCAACGTCACAAACAGTTCTTTTTGTACGCGCAAATGGGTTGACGGTGTCTGATCGCAGTCGCCTCGGCATATCGTAGTAAACGTTTGTTTCGAGTCGAGAACAGAACACGAAGTGACTTTGATGAGTTAATCACATGTTGCGTCATCAAGTGATGCTTGGCAATCGATGACGCTGGCTCCTTCCGGGTGTTTACTGTCGAGTTGCCTGATTGTGTGACCGTTTGTTGAACCCATATCGGTAAGTGTTCGGTAACCCTGGTTCCAATCTGGCGCTCAGTTCTGCCAATATAGGATGCTCCGCATCCACATTTGTATTCATAGATTACGTTTGATTTGGCGAACTGAGACGTTGGTTGCTTAACCGGGGGCGTGAGGACTCAGACTGTTCTGTAAACGGTCACTGGTTTCGCGACAAAGAACGTGCGTACAACAGCTGACCTTAGGCGTTGTTCAACTACTTGACACACATTGTCTCCCTTGGCTGGCAGTTGTAAAACAACTGTCTTTTTGGCGACTGTGGGTTGAGAATTATTTTGCACATTGCTGGTGTTGAACTTTCTTATATATCCTCCGGGATAACCGTTGTCTACTAAAGTCTGTTCTATTTGGTAGGGTTCATCATCAAGAGTGTCATTAGTGCAAAGCCGTCTGGCCCGGTCAAATAGCGTTCGTACCAATCCTCTACTGGAACATAGCTGTTAAAGTGTAGGTACTGACCGGTCTACGTATTCTTTCGATATATAGCTTGTTGAATGAATCCATCCATTCTCTTAATCATGTTGATATCCAGAAACGGCAATCGGCCATTAGTCTCACTTTCTAAACTGTAAGGAATGTTTGGGCGCAAACAGTTCATGTGTTCTAGCAAATCTGTTGCCTGCATCTCATCACTTTTGACTAACATACCTTTTATAGAGGACCAAACTGTCCAATTTGCTCGCCATTTGATTTTCCAGTTTGGCCACAAAGATATCGGCCAAAACTGGACCAAGCGGGCTGCCCATCGCGACTCCATCAATCTGACGATAAGCCTTGCCTTGAAAGCTAAAGCTTACGTTAGATGTACACAGCAAAAGTAGGCGTTCTAACTCACTTTCGGGGATTGTAATGTTGATCTTATTAGAAGTTATATAGGATAGCAAGAAACTGATGGTTTCTTCCAACGGCACGATTGTGAACAACGATTCTATGTCCAGTGAAGCCATATGTTTGTCAGACGTTGAGATTTTCTTACAGCGCGGCTAGATGAAAGTTTCTCTTTCAGAGAGTACTTTGTCATAGAATCTCGTACCGGTTTCAGTATTTTTGCCAACCATTTGGCCAGTTTGTGCTGTGGAGAGTTGGACATAGCCAATATTGGTCTTGACGGAATTCCAGACTTGTGCACTTTGGGGAACCCGTACATCTGAGGAATCTGACTTCCACACGGCTTGAGGTTTTTAAAAGTGGTGGTGTATATGAAATTACCTCCAAGTAGTAACTGTAACCCTTTGCTAATCCGTCTTTCTAAGTCTACTGGGTTATCAGTTTTCTCATTCATCACAAACCGTGAGCGATCACTGAGGACTGAATTTATTTTGTAAAAGTGATGTAAAAGTGACAAAACTGGTATTCTCTCCAAATCTTGTTTCAATCATCCTCCCCCTCTCCGTTCTCATAAAAACTGTTTTCACATTCTCCACCGGTTATGTTTATTTTCATTTGTCTGTAACTTAAATTTCCAAAGACATTGTTTGGTAGTGTTATCTTGGGTACTGTACAACATATTGTGATCGCAAGAGAGCTATAGACAACATGTATAATAATGTTACACAGTTCAATGTTCTTGCACCTAGTCTTTCGTGGCCATTCTTCGTACAAGTTTGTCTTGCAACATTACAGGCTGTGCGCACCGGTAAGCTCAACTTGCATCCACGGTACCAGAATGCCCTCTGGTATGAGTGGCTCTCTCCCGGCAAGCATCGAGATTGGTGTATAAGCAGACAACTTTGGTGGGGACATCGGATTCCGGCTTATCGCGCACGACACTTGGTAGGTCGTTCCCCATTCTCTATTTGTCCACCTACTGAGCAGTTAGTTATCATAATTATATAATGGAATTGGTTCGATGGTAACTGTGATACTAGTAACTGGATTAAGAAATGCTGCATCGCCACACATTGTGAACCACTCACTGTTAAAATATGTACAAGTCAAGGTTGTGCATATACGAACACGTTTTTAACAGTATCGCCAAAGGCATCCGTCTTCACCATGTCTAACCCAAGCGAATGTTCGATGTGAGCGTTTATATGAATGTGTGGTTTGTGTTTCAGTTCTCATTACAGAAATCTCCGCCTGTGATTGCGTTGCTTTCAGCTACCTCAATGATTTGCTATGGTTCTCATTTACATTTGGGTTATCCTCAATAGCCTCATTGATCCATATCTGTTCCGCGTCTTTGGTTCTATGTGTAATCGTTAATGTGAATGACCTGAAGCATTCTGCTACCAATACTACCAAAAGTAATTTTGGTAAAGGGACGCAAATCAGTACTTAGGTGGCAAGTAACGTCTGCAGACTAATCACATCGGAAACTAGGTCGTCAAATCCTTCCTTTGAATAGTTTAACTATACTTTTACAAGTTATGCTGTGAGCAGCATTACTTTACTGTGGCAGGGCATCATCAATAGTTTTGTCAATTCGTTTGTTTGATTGCATTGACAACGCTCTCTGAAGTCCGGACAAAGCATTCGGCCAGCACACTCAACTGAGGATGTTGAAAAGCAAGAAATAAATGACGATAACTGATATGTGCCAGCCTGAGTGTAATTATTAGTATCCAGAGTCTGAGTGTAGTTATTAGTGTCCCGTGCTAGTTGTGCATCTTTTCGATTAAATGATTTCTTCAACGCCGGCATCGTAAATTCCTCTCCAAAATTCACTTGGCGCTGATCAGGGATTCCACTGTGAATATACAAACTTCAGGTCAATTTAGTCTCTTGCGAAAACTAGCAATATCCGAGTCTGACACTGGTCATTGATAGGCAGTTCGCACCAGGGACTTCTTTTTCTCAGTGTCCATTCACCAAGGATGTAAAATGTGCCTTCAAAATATACCAGGTGTAACAGTTTTATCATTAAGTCAACTTTACCTTGCCTAGATCTAGTGCACGAAATCCCCGTTTAATGTCTAGGTGTCCTCCGTTTCAAATTGCTGATAGGTCAGATCCATAATAACGTCTTGTTCTACCAATTAGTGTCGATAACTCACCCGTAGGCAAAATGTGGAGCAATCGCTCGCAGTTTTGGCGAAATCAGATATGAACCTTGAGCAGCACTGCAGATGTCTCATAACAGATCGCAGTTCATACAAATTGGTCATAAAATCAGTGTTTATATCGATAGATCTAGTCGATATGGTTCTGGTTTAACTCCATTTCCATCAACTAAATAACCACGACTGGTGAAACTGGTTTAACGGAGTTTGACAAGTCTGGGCGAAGGGCATCGTTATACTCAAAATTTCTGAGGCAGTGGAGGTACTCGTACACTCTACTTTTATTTACCAGTATTATGAATCACCACATCACGTTGATCAACTTCGACGTCAACAAATCCTGAACGATAAAGTTCATAACGGTTTGAAAAATTGCAAGAGGCACATAAGTCCAAAGGATGGGAAATCATATCGAAACAGTCCCAAAGTGGTGTTGATGACTGTAAATGCACGAGAACTAACATAATGAGAAATTTGTTAATAAGCATCCTCAAGGTGTAATTCTGGAGAATGATTGAAATCGTGAGAAGGGACTGTCCTCGAGTTCTTTTCTGGAGCAACTGGTCATGCCATCATATGCTTCATCATATGCGATCACATATGCTTGAGGTTTTTTTGTCACGTTTGCTAGGAGTGAAAATGGATGTTGCTCAGGTTGAAACCTCAACACGAAGTATCACGTCTTGCTTAGCCAAATCTTGAGCTTTTTTGACCGTGTCACAGAGCTCCCAAGCCAGCATACGTCGTTTCAGAAGTGTCAGATCGCCTTTCAATTCGAGTTGAACTGGCTCTATTTGTGTGCCGCATTCCGCCTCTGAACAACACATACGTGACTCTGGAATGTTTTTTTAACCTCCTAATTAAGCCATATGATGTTCAATCTCATTCTTCGAGTAGTCTTTGAACTAAGTACGAATGAACCAGATTGTACCGTAAAGTGACATTTATTCGAATGTCTTTTCTCATCGTAGAGAAGCCACATCCAACAATAAATCATGAATGACTAGTAATTTATCAAGTTGTTACACATTCCGGTTTACTGACACATTCCGGAGGTAATCGTCTAAAACCAGATAATAGAGTTGCCGATTCTACATTGCACTTGTCAAAATGAACTCATCATTAACCAAAAGTTGTAGCTATATATGGTCAGCAATGAGAGTGGCACTGGTGCTAAATGCTAAACTATACAATTGAGCTTCGAGCCACAGCACTTTCCTGGACCTGGTAGGCTACTGGTCGTTTGCAAATGAAACTTATGTGACCCTTCTGTTCTCAATCATCACACTTTACGTTCTAGAAGCGACATATTGAGTTCACTTGTTTTTATCCACAAATTACAGTAACCGAGTTTACGAGCTACAGGTTTTACTTCTCACCGGGGAGTAGACGACGGTTTGATTTCGTAAAACATTTAACGTACGTAGGACTCCACTCAAGCGGAATAGTACGGGAGTTTAGGAGAACAATTCCGTCCTCCTTCGTAACATCGTTAACATCCTGGTGTTGTTCACTTAATGTATTTTTCAAAAACAACAATCTACGTTGTTGTTCGGGTAACTTACTTTCGGGCAGTAAGCTTAACTTGAGACTGAATTTGCATGCTGTCTGGGAAGTTGCAGTGATAAGTTTGAGTTTGCAATTATAAAATGAAACCATTGCTATTTTGTCCTTATCCGCGCCGGAGTATACATAATTTAGGTCGCTTAACCATTTTAAATTTAACTGGTTGGGCATACTTCCATGAGGAACATTTGGTATTATCAGGTAGTTGAGTGTGTGATTAGTTGGGAAACGTCAACTCTGCTCAACAAATACGCACCTTTGACAGCAGCAGTAGTGGAAAAATGCAGACTTTTGATCTTTCCTGAGGTCTCTTGGAGTTGAAAACAAGATTTTAACTCTGTCTAATTAAGTTCCGGTATCGCAACTTGCTGAATGAATAGTCAGTGGTTCTAGACTATGAGCACTCGCGTTAATGAATCGCGACACAAAGTATACTTATATATAATGGCATTGATTTGGTGCCAACTCTGACACTAGTAGTTAAATTAGGATGTACCGCGCAGTTATGCAGTACGAACCATTTACTTAATGTCTTAATGTTTTTCGATCACAGCTATGCATAAATAATCACCTTAGTATACTACGGCTTTTTCGTTTACTTCCGTCAACTACCATTTTCGAAACTGTATCCACATAAGTTAAATCACTTTTTGTATGATAATAAGACCTCTGTTTTGATTGCTTTTGCGTACAACATATTTACAACTTGTAACTTGTCATGGGTCGCTGTTAAACTTTGCCGCTTATCACGTTTCCTGAAATTGGCGACCTTGATATTTGGCGTAGCGGCGTCAAATGAAGTCTGTTTCAAACGTACATCTCTGTAATCAACTTTTCTCATTCATGGTCTCACCTCGTCATCAATGTTAACAGCATTGACTGTGTATCTCTAAACTGCCTTCGTCACTTCGTGTGCATACGGCTTTCAGCCTCCATTTGGGATTGTTAATCCCAGCTGTTGCATGTGACGGCGGACCAACCATTATTCCCTCCTGTTACGCCTAACCTTGAACACAAGCTGTTAGACTTCACCTAAATCCCAACCAACAAGCCTTTTTAGGTTCATTAATGCCCTTCTCTTGTATGTCGTCTTCACCGTTGTTTTGTACGTGTTTGTGCAGCCCGAAGATTTTAAGGACCGATCGAAGGAAATTACAATCGACTCTGACTCGTCAACTATGTGGGTTGTTGCTCGTTCCGTAGAGGAGGCCGCTCAACTTTTAAACGGTGTATCGAATACTCAGCTTGTCGAACAAGGTTAGTCCAGCTGTTTTACTTTTTTTCCCTCCTCTTGCCTTTCAATCATACATGAAGATTCAATTGCATTTTAAAACAGTGTCCCGTTTAATCACATTGCCTTGATTTCGATGTTTCGCTGCAGCATCACTGTGAACATGTACGAAAAATTGTCTTCGATGAGAACATTATTCGCAGTGGGCAGTAACCTGTCTGATTCCATTTGGCGAATGGCACCCAAGGTTTTAGCAATCTTTCGCAGTACATCACTCTGATTTGTTTTTGTTGGACATGTCACGTTCACAAATCTCTAATTCTTACGTACTACCAGTCTGGTGTTATACTTTGTAAAATCAAGGGGTATTTTACTCTTTTCACCTCTGTATATTTTTACGACAACCGTATAACACGATGTTACATATTTTCATTCGGGTGAGTTATATCCGAATACGAACAACCCGTGGTTTTCCAAAGATCTCAGTTTTTTACTTTCAGTATCGGATTGCTTTCTAACTTATTTGTCCTCCGCGGAAGTGGTTGTTCTTCCGGAAAAGTTAATCATTATCTGTCAACTGGATACGGTGGTTTCAGCGATTAAATGAATGTAGTTGAAACGACCGTTTCGTTTAACAGGCGAACGGCGGAGGAAATAAAATAATTGATTCAACCGTTGCTTGTTGCTTTTCGTCACATCGGTAACCCTTTGATGTTGATATCCTTAACTCTGGTAATCTACGTGCCCTGGTTGATGGTGACTGCAAGATAATTACTTTTAAGCTTTGTTGCGCGTAGAGGCAATCTATGCCCGCAGCCCACCCACGGACTAGATTCAGATGTTACCGTTTCTGTTTACTGTAACTGTTCACATGCCCTGACCGTTAGAGAATTCCAGTTTGTTAAATATTCAGAGGGATTATTAGAGACTTTTCAATCAGGAATTGTCATGGAGCAGGCTTCCTACATTCTTCAGTTCCGTCCCTGGACATGGAATTGTCGTTGCACGGAGTTGTTTTATAAGATCATATGACGATGCACCACTGGTGAATTATTTCCGTAAAACGCCTAATACATTTCATTTTATGAATATGCTCATCTGACTAACAGAATTTTCATATTCCCATAGTCGTCAGTGGGTCTGTGACTGTCTATGGCGTATGATATATGCATACAATATATGTGTATTCGATATACACGTGTGATATATACCTTGAGTTACATCATCTGGCCCGATCGTTAAAAATGCACGCCAGATTGTTTCAACCGCTGCACTGAGTACATCTTTTCTCTAATTTTCCTATTTGTGCAGATTTATCTGACAAGCTATTATGGACGGATCTTGAACCGTTACGGTGCTCTTATGGACTTTACTGTGTGTAGTCTTCTTGATATTGTTGCCCACTTTGCATACATCACAAATTTTCTACCAAAGTAGCAGTGGAATAGTAGTGTATGCTCATTTATTCTGTGAAATCAGTACAGTAAAGTATTGTTGGTATTCCCCTTTTCTCTTCCAGATCCTGATGTGTTGGACACTTGGTTCAGTTCGGCTCTACTCCCGTTCTCCGTACTTGGATGGCCTGACAAGGTTGAACAGTATTTAGGTTTTCCTATTGGTGTTACATTTTTGCTGAAGTTGTGACTAAATTTGCCTAATCGTCTATGCATGGAGTTACTGGTTTGAATATGATAAGCTTCCTTCCTATTGGCCTTTCCGTGTGTTGCGTGCAACTCAGTCATCTGTCGTCTACTGACAATTAGTATTTAATGTCAGTCTGCATTGGACCCTCTTGTGTAGGTTCCATCAGTTCTATGAATTCTCTTCTGTGATGATGTACTATTCCACAATTTTCAATACGGACGTACTGGTTACTACACATCATTCCGTTTCTCGTTTGTGTAGTTCAGTGCCTCCCATGCTTAAACCGTCTTAAATATCAGTTGGGTTGTGACCCTATACGTTCTTCGTAAATTAGTCTAGCCTTTAGACTCCTTTTCCTTGTTTACGTATTTACCTTCTGTGTAAATATTAGATTGTCGCAGTTTCTTGTGAGATATGTTTGCCCAGAAGCCATTCTGCTTTTCTCCGTCAACCGCCATTATCAAATCAGCATCAACCTCAACTTGGTTTCGTTCAGCTGAAACTGGTCAGTGAGATTATTCACTTGGGTGAGGGACAAAGTACATTTATTTCTGCTTAAAACTGCCTATTTTAATGCGTCCACTGATTATTGGACACCACGGATTGTGTCATCCGATTGAGACGATTTTCCCACTTCGCTTCGGAAGTGTATCGCGAGAGAATTTCAGTCTGTTTACTTAGTTCGGTGTTCACCAGTTACCTTCACATATGGAGGGCGAATATTGGTACACCTTGTTCGCTACTTGTTTTCAGTCTATTTACATAGTCTTAATATATACGGTCATTTGAGCTTTGGATATACTATGGTTTCGCTTCTATATTGTAAACCTCTGTCACTTTCCGCTTAGACTCCGGACTTAGAAAGATTCTATCCCATGCAACTATTGGAAACCGGACAGGATATCTTGTTTTTTTGGGTTGCCCGAATGGTCATGCTGGGTATATATTTGACGCGGCGAATCCCATTCCGGCAGGTAAGTTCGTTTTTCGCCAGTAGTGGTTGATGACCTGCCTACTTTTTTGCGTACCACCGTTGAGACATTTTATTAATATGTCGCCTATAATTCAGTTCGAATCAAACATTTTACATCCGTTGCGTAACGACAAACCAGGGTTTACGGTGGCGACCATCAAAAGTGTTTCTCCAGTGCATGCGAAGGAACTTGTGCCACAGTTCGTCTGTCTTAGCAACAAATTTGCCCTGGCGATCTGCATGCGTCGACTGGGTATCCGAAATGATATATGTAAGCGGACAAACGTCCGTCTTACTGTTGTGTGTCAACAATCCACTTCAATATATACTTCACACGATGCGCCGGGAGAACACGTTACTGCATAGTATTTCTGATTTTTGTTTTACACTTTGGACTTGCGTCTGCGTCCGTGCATTTTTTGGTTCTCTTTCACTGTGGTGGTGTTTACTCTCCATTGTGGATCATTGCTGTTTAGGTTTTAGTTTGGTTTTCAGCGTAAAGCCTCACACATTTTCAGGTAACCTCATAACATCACATGACATAGGGGAGGGCACGAAAAGTCAGATGGACCGTGGCCGATGTCCACTTGTGACTCCAGCTGGCTCTGTTCTTGCACTCACAGTCGCCCAGTTTGTCCAGTCCGAGCATCAAGGGAAAGGATTTTGCATTGAAAGCAGGTTTTGCCCATTTCCCATTAGCTGGAGCCGTTTTCCCGGACGGGCGTCAAATTTTATGGGCCACCTCAAATGTAAAACATTTTCATATGCCCCTCGGTAAAACATCTTTATGGATTCATTTTCTGTTGTTTTGCCCTGATTACTTTTTTGTGCAGAAAATGACATTTCCGTTTCGTAGGTACTGCTCCACGGACTTGTTTGTGATGCGACCGGTCAGAAGATGTCCAAGAGCAAAGGAAACGGGATTGATCCGCTGGATTTGGTCTATGGCATCGGCAACTTATCCAGAGTAAGTTGGATTAAAACGTGCTCATATCTAAATTGTCCACAAGATTGCACAGAACTACTTGGTATAAACCCGGCTACGTTGTCCTATTGATTGTACCAATTACGCCCGGCGTTTGTATAATGATACAAGTGCCACCACTCATGTGATGAAAGGTTTTTTGTTATTCGAAGAGCCCATGTTGCGAATCAGTGTATGTCTGGAAGTTCTCATCTGATATCCTGAACATCGGGCCCAACACATTGCGGCCCTTGTATTTCCTTCAACTACGTAGCCTTGTGCGATCGTAACCGTACTGTTTCATGTTTAGGTTGTTGACCACGGCGGTAGTGTACTATGTTTTTCTTAATCAATTTGTTATTATTTTTTTGGGTTGTCAGAGTGCTGTCGGGTCCAACATCACCGCTCTTGGAGCAGACGCACTACGAGCATCACTTGTTGCTTGTCCCTTATCACAACCACAAGTGGTCTATTCGTTGGAGTGTGCAGTGGACATGAGAAAGTTTTGCAACAAGGTGTGTGCACTTTCTTTGCCCGTTAATAGTGACCTCACCATTTTAGTTCGCTGTCCTGATTAAAACTTTGCTTTCCTTCAGTATACAATAACATGTGCGATAAATTAACCCCCTTTTGAGATGTCACAGTGGAAAAACGTTACATTCTGTCAAAAGTCACAACGATTGCTCGTCTACGTTCTGTTTACGTTGGAATAAGCGTAACCGAACTATGAGCTAAACCCGAATTCATTACACCCCATTAGAGGAAGCGTGGGTTTTTTCAAATTGCCTTGTAAACCACACGCGATTGTCCAAGTACCACTATGATTTCCAAACCGCTGAATAAAATGGAACGTTTTTTCTGGGAAGGGTCATTCGATCTGTCGACCACCAATATTTCACCAGGATTTCACTTTCATACTAGTCTACTACCTGGCTAATCAACATTGGCCGGATGGACCACAAGAGCCTCCACTCACACGCCCCTGGTTTTATTCCTTTAGGTTTACACTGGATACGTGTTGCGTGAGTGGAACCGCAAGCGATGCAGCGCAACCTACTTATGGGGACGGGTATGCACTGGCGTCCTTTGGCTTCGGTTAATGCGACCGGCTAATCCGAATCAGATTCCACTGATCGTGGGGATAATGGAGGTGGTGAAAAATTGTACACTTGATTACCGAAACCTGACTCGACGTTTTGCAATCACTAACAGCCTCTGGTTTACTCACCTAGGGAAACTGGTTATATAGTTGTATGCATTAAAATAGATTTTCAGGTTCCAAGCTATCCTGAGAGGTTTTTATATTTACACCACTGACCAAATGATGCAAGGTGACATTTGAATCATAGAGTTTTCTTCATTCGTTCTATGGGCACATGCGATTACGATTGATGACATCATCTGTGATGATAACGGATTTACGGACCCAAATTGAAAGCTCATAGAACTTGCGGACACCGTTACTCACCACGAGCAGGCACACACAGTTTTCTTACATGAAGGATGTTCAACGTAATGTCGATAATAGTAGTTGGGCCAGTCTGATTGAGGCGTGATTACCTCCAGGTATCTTGGTGGCGGTGTTATCGGATGGCCTTCTGCTTGCCTTGGATGTCTTAATTAGCGTGCCTAACACAATCACTTGATTGAGAACGTTGCGATCGAGTGACTGTTTGTCCTGACCAATTAGATGATTATTTCCACTTGGTGGCAAGTCAGATTAGCTAACATGTGACAAGGTCGAAACGCTTTTCCGATCAGTCATGATAAACACAATTATCTAATCTCTGCATTGCCGGTTATACAACTGCTTTTGTGCTCTGTTGATCAGAAAATCCACAAGCGAATTAACACAACCATGGCGTATTCACTAGTCTACCGGAGGTAGACTATTGCGCGCATCCAACTGGAAGGGCCAGTGCATTTAGCTTGGTGCGAATTGGATTGCGGGATGCTAATACTTCGTTTTTCTTCTTGGTCTCATACTGAAAGCAAGTCTTCGGGTTGCATTGAATTTGTGAGTGGCAGTCAAAAGAATCGGTTCATCAAAATCGAAGCTTTCACTCCAAATCAAGCAAGTGGCTTGCATCCGCGAATTGTGGTTCGACAAGAGCAGTTAGTAAGGTTTTATCAGCACTGATTGGAAACAAGGTCGGGTTCGTGTTACGTAATAATGCGATATACGAGCTAGCCGAACCATAGGGTAATCTGCTGGTTAATTGTGTCGAGCGGTCAATAAAATCGGGTTCCTCCTCCTCTGTTATATTTGTTCACCTTCCTATGTCATTGGTTTAACCAACCACTTCTACGAGTTTTCACCCATGCGTCGATTCAAATTTTCATTCTTTTTACCGATGCAGGATTGGCAACTTGAATTATTTTCTGTCTGTTTTTATTTCATCTGGTTAAATTGTTCACTTTGGGGCTGTTTGCATCGAAATGCTTTAATTGGAGACGTTCAGGAGTGTTCGTCTTTACGCATACCAATTATGTTTGTCTTATACGATTATCCATTTTTGTCGTATAGATTTGGCAGACTGCACGTTTTGCTTTGGCGCGCCCCGAATATTCTCGTTCCCCCCTGTTGACAGTTGTTGGTCAGCCGCTGGAAATCGTTTGGCGGCAACTTAGTGATCAATTAAATGTGAGCGATAACCTACTGTGCCTTGCCACTAATATGATCTTTTAATCGCCAGTATTACCAGTGATTTCGCCTAGCGCATTCCAGTTAGGATTACATGTGGACTTATTTAGATATTAACTTTGATAAAGGGATGTCAATTGAGACGCAACACAGGTAACCTAAATATTAGACTGTCGGGCCATGTTACTATTTTTAGGTGGACATATCCTGAAACTACTTATTTTCATTGACTTCCCAGATAGGCTTCTCCGTTTATTTTTGCATCAGCTTAAACTTTTGAGCTAGGTGATCCTGTTATATAGGATACATTACCCGGCAAATTCATCAAAAACTGGCAAATTTCATTATCCTTACAACGTTCTAAAATAAACGTTTTAAGTCGTTTCTTTATCCTGTCTACGTCCTACCCTGATTTTTTTTAAAATTGTTTGTTTAATGCTATTTACTGAAGTGAAGGCCTAATGTTTGCTCGTCGCATCATCTCGGTGTAATTCCGATATGGACTGTGTCGATATGGGCTGCAACTGGTAGTGCTCAACTTCAAATAGCACCAATCACCCTACGTGGCTTACAGTTGACAATTAAAGTACGAGTATATCTAGCACCTGTTTACGCAGAACAAGCGGAATGTGTTAATCAGGTATGGGTCATGATGACAATAGTAAGTGAGCACTTGTATACAGTTACCTCGATCTCACTTCATTTCTGGTGGCGTTCACGACTTCACTACATGGTAGACAGCTGTTGAGATCTTTTTTGAGATTCTCAAGACCTCATTGTGGAGCTTCTGTCAGCTAATAAATCAACTAGTTTGGAAATGGCGTGGCTTTCACTTGCAATCCGCTGCAGTTTGGCATGTGAGCTGAGTGACTCTCCCACAGTAAACCCATTGTTGTTCTCTTTTTGATACTGGTCGATTACATTACCTTTGCGGAATATCACCCTTTCAACCAATTATCACTTCTGTCAATTCACCACAGCCCCGTCGAGTCCGACATGCTGGCCTTTAAGGACGAAAATTTTGATTCTAATCAGAATGTGAAAGACTGGCGAATGGGTCATGATGTCGGCGTGCATAATTGGATGAAAGTGCATGCTTGCGCTGACTCAAGAGCGGGTTGTCCAAAAATCGCGTAAACACTCCCATACTGGTTGGTCTTGCTGGATCATACTATCAGTCGCCTTAGCTACAAGGACTTACTAAGAGGACATTGACTAGATTTACCAGATATGTACAAGTGGTAATACCCCACCCGATCGATATAGCCTTGTATGGGTCCTCAATTTGTCATACGGCGAAGGCATGATCGTTCTTATGCAAATTCCTTCTGATGGCGTTGTTCATTTTTGGTTCAAATATGTACATCACTCGAGATATAGTGCCGAGCACCATGGATAAGTGATAAATATCAACGATTAGTCTGAAAATAAATGTTATCCATCAGTGCCCAGAAACGTGCACAAGTATGTACAGTATAACGAATCGAGAATCAGAGCCCTGTCGGATCCTGTCCAGCTAATTGACGCTAGCTGCCCCTGACCGTTCGTTTACGATCTTGCATGTGTGGGTCGTGCAGGCTGAGCGGTGGAAACCACCTTGACCCCTTTTTATCCAAGTATACATTAAAATGTTGTCGGTGACCTCCGATACTATTCTATTGACGAACTTTAATCGCGCATTGATGTAAATCGCGATTAACATTGTTAAGTGAACGCTACTCGGTAGGAGAACGGAACAGTAACGGAAAGTGACTAAAGGTCGTGAACGCCCAACAACACACTTTTCTCTGTCTTTTGTTTACTTGAGTTTAACTGTGACAGTCCGCTATATTAAATTGTGTTCTAGGTTTTTAGATATTCGTGCGATAAACGAGCTTCCGTGTTGAAACCCGATCAAAATATTGCAGATAGTCTAGCGGTCTTAGAATTATTCTGCATGCTATGTGCAGTTTTGTGATCAACATCACTGACACATAATCTGCCTCTTCAGTCTTCACCTAGAATATTATTTACCAGGGTATACTGACTTTATCCATTTCTTTACAATCACTTCTGAAAGTAGCCCTGTCTAATTTGGTACTCTCGCTCATGTAGTAAACGTTTCCGAACGTTAGATCGTACACCAGCAGACGGCACACAGAGGCTTGCATTCTCTCCTGCCCTCCTATCAAACCACCTGTTGGACTACTGCACACTGTAAACCCAATAGGCCCGTTCTCGTTTATTCAACTGGATAATTGACCTGCACTCTGAAAGCCAATGCTTGTGATTCGCATACTGGTCATCCGAATTGGCATCTTCCTTTGTACCAGCTTAGGAAAGTAAACAGCATATTGTCACGCACAGAACGGAAGGGGTATTGTGCGCGGGTGAGTGTTGGTTTGTGTGTTTCTGTGCTAACGGTTGTGGGCAATTAGGAAACAAACCCAAACAAATTCGTCCATCTGTGAATTCATGGTCGTGTTTGCTGTCCCCTTCCTGCCATACCACGTGTGTACCAATGTGATGTAAATTTAATTAGCTACCTTTTTGCTCATTTTGACCAAATTATGATATGATGATCACGTTATACACATCTCACTAGGGCAGCCCACTGACACGTTAATTACTATTTTTTCCACTAATCAGCTTACGGTGTGGATGTTCTGATGATTCTTGTATCCGTTTCTAACGTTGCTCCCATGAAAGTAGTTTCATCCTAATCAGCACCCACCCGTAACGTCCCTTGTTAATTGGACATTAACAAAAGTCTTAGATATGAGCCAGTAGTGTTCACGTTAATCCTAATGCGTTTTGTTGTCATCTTGTTGATAGGTTGGTTATATTATTATTTACATTTTTTCATAGTACGCTTAAAACACCTTTTTAGATACCCTTATGGTCGACCCTTATTTTTATTTTGTTTCCACATAATTAGTGAGTAATGTATGCAAGTAGCATAATGTTATCCACTAGCCATAGCCTGAATTGAACCACATGAGCCGTTTGCTTATCAGTTTTATACATTTTTCCAAACAGAATGTTTGAATTCATCTAGTGTTTACGCCGTCAACTACGGTTGACAACAGTTTTGTTTATAACTCCCCTAGCTCCCTTTTCACATCGTTTTCGTGACTTGTCTAGGTGGCTTTAATTCCAAACGCTATGGAATGATAACGGTCACTAGTGTTCTATTTGAATGCCACCAGATACCTTCACATTTTGAAAGTGTTTTCAACCTTGCCTTTCTTTTGATCTGTACCGCTGTCTTGTTTTCAAGTTTATATATTTGGTTTGGTGGTATCGAATTCCTTCAAATCACATAATTGTCCAGGTTGCACAGAATCAACACGCAGTGACTGCTTCTCCCATACTCGGTTTGCCTCCACTAACTTTGGTCACTTGTCCTTCGAGCGGTTCTCCCAGGGCTAAAGTAATCTTGAAGTTGGCACAGATATCTTGCTCCAACGTGACGGTTAGGAGACAGGTCGCTGAAGTGTTTGCTACACAGAGTGGCACTTATCTGCTTGAGCGTGTATTGCCCACCTGTTACTTCAGCCGATAGTTGGCAAAGCATAAACCTACAGCATCCACTAGATAACGAATTTTGTAGGTTTGTATATGTACGATAGAAATCAGTTGATGTTTCATATAGTGTTTCGCCTTTCATAAAGCTGAATCCTGCGCACCTGTTGAAAAAACCGGTGTGAAGTTCGTGTTGCATACAATGTCCGATACCCTCATGAGAAAATCGAAAAATGAGCAATCATTTGTTGAAGGGTTAAGTATTTCCCACTCATTAATAAAAGTATCCTATGCATCAGTTTCAACTAGATTGTGATTGTCTTGACATGATTAAGAGATACGGCTATTTACTTTCATATTCACCACACATCTTCTTGTCTTAACTGAATCCGATATTTTGAAATTAACTTATCTTTGCAATGTGTAATTACTTCTAAGTTCACTAGTATTGGTACAACTACCAGCTTCACCTGACCAGGTTTGACGTGCTTCAGCAAAAATGCTTTTCTCTTCTTACATGGTTAGTTGAATAAACAAAATCTTTGCGCAGAACATTTCACTTTGGATATAGCATGTTAAATCATTATATTTTCATTATTCTTCTTACGTCACCACACACGACTATCACCACACCACACTTACTGAGTTGTAATTTCAGTTCATCTGTAAACACCAGTCTATCACAATCACAAACTCATCAAGCAGGCGTTTTATGTTTTGGGGAGATCCGTAAACAAAAAAGGCGAAAGGCATCAAATTTGAGAGTTAATTACTGCGACCTGTTCCATGATGTATTGTGGTGCAAATTGTTATACTGATCGCCGTTCAGTCGACTGAAATTATTTTTCAAAATGCGTAATTCTGTATGATTGCATGTACAACGAGTGACTACTTTTACTCGCTTATCTACTTAGATACGCATACGTTCTTAATTACAGATTTTGTGATCGTGGCAAATGTGTCAGTGGATTTCTTCTTGTTCTTTTTTATTGAATGCCCATGTTGATCTTGTCTGTCACTGAACCCAAGCTGGATTTATCACCAATCGATAGATAATTCAACTTTTATATGTACATTACCGTGTATTTATAAACCAGTCGTGCTCTTTTTGCTCTCAAGCTGCTGACCATTGTTCATAGCACTGTTTTCCGGTGGTGTATTTCTAGCCTTTGTGCCCCAAAGTTTTTGTGGCCACTGTCTTGAAACCAGCTTGCGTTACTTTCTAAACTAACATAGATTTGGACCTTCACTTAATCGTTTAGTTCATTCTTCATGGTAACCTATTTAAGTCATCAGTCATCCAAAAGTTTGTGGTCTGGCCGTGGTTCAGCGATGGCGGGAAGTATTATCATTTTTCGACGTTATCATCACCAACCTTAATGCATCTACTATTTCCGTCCTTTATCCGCTCAGTGACCGAGAGAAAACTTTTAATCATGGATTCACAGCCACCCGTAGGTAGCTGACTGTATATGCTTCGTCTCATCAGAATTTTCCCCACACAACTCCTTGTTCCAATGACAATGTACTGAGGACTGTACCTCGCAAATATTACAGTTGGGTCAGTTGCGCGAAACTGTAGTCACAGATGACGTCCTGTGTAACTCATGCTTCACCAACATTCTGCTGGGTTTTTCCTCTGTTGTTTCACGCAGCCAGTTCAGCAGCGCAGCATGCATAGACTGGCGACCGCCCTGGTATGTGTCATTTAAGCGGCCGTCAAAATTCCTGAAATGTCCCCTGAAAACGGTCGCTGTATTCTTCCTCGTCTACGCTTGATTTCAAATTTTTTCTATGACGGGATATCGCATTACCGCCACCATTACGTTATTTCTTGTATAGTTTCATCATTTCAGACTTGAAGTCACGTTCCATGCTTTGTTACAATCTGCGAGCAAAAACAGTGGGACCGCTACTGTAGATTCCTAACAACCAGGTACTGAAATGCTTTCAACCCGTATTTGGCATTGATCTTAGCATTCCGGGTATTAATTGGGCTGAAGAGTTTCGCATGCCCATTTATTCATGCTAGGTTGTTTGAAAGTTTCCCTGAGATAGTTTAAAGATCTTTATTAACTGATCCACCTTCAATCGTCGGCCTGTAAACATTGACGTTCCACAGCATTGAAATTTTCTGTAGTTGTTGGCTGTATTAGTTGATCAATGTGTGGAGCATTTCCAATCGAATGCCGGCCGTTCTTAACTTCATCGAATAGTTCTTTCTTCATAGATGTTGGTCAAACGTTTCGCAGATTTACTCCTCCGTCTTTGTCAAAACGTTTGTAGCAGATCGGTATTCTAAACATACCAACTTCTTGCCAGTATCATCTCTAAGCAAGTTAATCCGAATGAGTTAAGCGGTCAACAAAATATGTTAATCTCTTACCTGTTGCTGTACAAGGTGTGATTTCAGTAAGGTGAAAAGTAAAATGATAGCTGAGTACTCATACCGGAGACTGTTTGACCGTCCTTGCCTTACTTGATAAATAAACTGTCATTCTCTTAACAAAAGGAATTCTTTCTTTTCTGAGCTTGAAGCAGTTAATCTCAGTAGCTTACGTATAACCTACACTGCAGTTCTTCATAAGCCAGGTAACAGTTTAAGAATAAGATACCGCGCTTCACTGTCGATGTCTAAACAAGTAAACCTGCATAATTTGAAACGACCATGGTGTGGTTGATATAGTGTTGCACATCTTTCTGTCTACCATATGGTTGATTTTTTACATCTTTTTACCCGTTTTCCAGCTGGGTGTAGTTTCTAGACGGTTCACTGATTGACCTGGCTTCTTTCGTTCTTTTATATTAACACTGTTTCACTGTCGTTTGTTAAAACAGGATCTCCATTTAGCTGACTTGTGGCTGGTTTCTCGATTGGCTAATCTGGTTGAGCTGATTCGCTTATCCTGGACTCCCAATCTACTTGACGAATTGCAAGGGACTGATCCTTCATCGAATTCCGATACCTATCAGTCATTTGAGTTACACAAAGGGGTACAGCAATTGCGCCTATGGTGGATTGAAGATTTTTGTTCCATTTATTTGGAAATTTTAAAATGCAGAGAGAAAGGTAAACAGTATTGCAACTATTTGTTCATTTGATTCCTGTTTCTCTTGAAAAATTAACCTAGGGTATGGTTTGAAGTTAATCAGATGATTGGTAACGTATGTAAGATAAATATACTGTTTTCTTCAGTTGAAGTGATAGCTTAAACTCAGTCGATGAGCCTGTGTTGGACATTTTTAGAAAGTACGTTTGCCCATATTGAGATGTTTTGTGGTGTGGTTCATTTCTGTCGTGTTGTCCGGGTTTTGCATTAAACGAAGAGCTTACGGTGGGCCACATTCATCTACAACTAATGAATTTAGCTAATGCTGATAAAACATAATAAACCGGTTGTAATGTTTATTCCACTGAACTAACATTTGTGTAGCAAAGTCATATGCAACAAATTAGTGTGATGCTTTATGTGGTTTGTCCCGCGAAAATTTCGAAATATCTGCAGACAAACTGAATAAAGCTTAGTGCATAACATCATCTAAATAGGTAGCGATCAGCTGTATTCATCACTTGGTCAATGTATTTGTAAAAACAGTTGCCCAAACCTTTAGCTCTACCGTTCATCCATACCGGTTTTTCGCGTTAGCTGCCAGGCTGCCAACGTTAAACTTTGACCGCAATAGATCACTGTACTTCATGTTGATGTGTGCCTGTTAAACATTTCCTGATGCATTTACTCTTCAACGTTAAACAAAGTGTCAACTTTACCGAACTGATTAGTCCGCAAGCGTAGGCCAGTGGATTGAAAAGGTAACGCAGCCGCCAAATCACGCGTCATACGCAGAAATATGTTAGCGTCTGTCGGTTCGATCTTCCGGTGTCTATGGAAATGATCAGTAATTCAAAATATCGCCTGGCAGGTTCAATGAGATCGGAGATTTCGACCTGTCTAAGAAGTCCTAATCGCGGGGTTATCGACTGGAGTTAACCGACTAACTGTGTCTTCTATCGAGACGATCAGGCAACCTGATCACTACTCACAAGCGAAAGTAGTTGAGCGTTCACGTATGATAAGTCGGTTGTGCCTAACGTGAGGTCAGTGGCGCAGTGGTAAACATGGTTGTCTCATGAAAAGCGTGGCCGGAGTTCTAGTCCCGGCAACAGCGAGGATATTCACTACTGACGAGCTGTAATGAGAGCGAAACTCGAGTTTAGTGCTTCTGCTATTCGAAAGGGGTCGATTAGAAAATATATGGGAATGCTGCAGCTGCGATCAACTGTGGGTGATGTTCAACTTGAAACTCATCAGTAAAATGATCGTAGTTGAACTTCGCAATCGGCATTCTCACAGTCCCCTTTTTGTTTAGGTGACTAAGTATCCCTGCTTCTCATATATCAACCGATTGCCTCTCCGAAGTCGCGAGTTTAGGTTATTTAAATGTGATGTTGAATCAACCGTAAACATCCGACTTGAATGCCCTTTGGGCTCGTGGTTTACCAAGGTATTCGCACTTTTGTGGATGTTTTTTTCTGCCTCGTGTGAGTTTTTGTCCAACATGATGCCTCTACTGTGTCAGTGAACGTCATAAACATAGAGCTGGTCTTCGTTCTTTGAATTTTCTGACAATACGAGTTGAAACTCACAATGTCTCAACACCAGAGTAAAAATCAGGTTAACTATCCTCACCACTACTTCTACCACGTCGGCGGATTTAGAATACAATACTTTCTAGTGGTTTATGATATGTATTTTAGTATTTCAGGGACATAGTACACTTGACAATTGCTTCGTGTATGTGCTTTCGGCTGGTATCAGTCCAAACAACCAATGGACAGTATCAAAATTTGAGCTTACTTCACGGACGGTGTCTTTAGCGTTTTCACTCCCATCAGTCAGGTTTGTATGGAATCGGCAATTCCAGCGTTATTCCCTCAGAAAATTTCCCACATCTGTTTACATTTCCTTTATTTATCGTGTAACTGTTCCTGCTGAGAGACTGACGTCTGAAGTTTTTTCTGAACACATACTATCCAAAACTATCATCACGGATTTCATTGGTTTCTCATTACCAAAGAGTTTCTTGTGTTCTGCCGTTAAATTTCGAATTGGATTTATCTTGTAGAACCAGCACGGACCAAGTGCATTCAGCTTTGTTGAGACCGCGAACAGGATAACTAGGTCTGATGAGCCATGGGTTACTGACTCTTGTCCTTGTTCATCAATACGTACACTGTAGGGACACATGAGCCCTTCTGCTTTATTATAACTATACTGTTCTCTTGGGGACGTGGCATCAGTGCTTCAGTGCACTGTTGTACTCCTGTTGCGTACACAGACACAATCGTTTACAGAGGTTCCTCCCAGCTTTATTTGATTTGTTTTTTTTTCGACATCACCCTACCGTTGCTGAATTACAGGGGCACTCTTCGCATTTAAATTCGTATAACTGCTTCTTCTTTAATATGCATATTCTGTCTGTTTGGTTGGCTTTTCTATAACTCCAGATAGCTTGCGATCGAATGCGTTCAAGGTCTTCTGCGCCAGTTTGTTGACTGCTCTCCATCTACTCCATCCAGTAATGCCTCATGTGACCGAGGTTGTTTGGCAAGGATTACATTTGGCGGCTGCACCGGACTGTGGGTCGGGAACCAAAAGTCTTTCTCTGCAGCCCTTTCCTTCGAAAAATTGGGTACACTGTTTTTGTCATTTGTACTTCATTATTTTTCGCTGATGTATAATGGACTTGCTCCGTCGAATACCCCTTCCGATGGTACATTGACTTACATTAGTCCTATCAGACGAATCATCGGTTATTTAAGTGAGTTGTGCTAGTTGAGTAAGTGTAGAGTTCAGTGTGTACACTACGGTAAGATTGTGTGTCTAAAGAACGAGACAAGTACTACAAGTATACAACTAATACATTATCTCGTTGTTTGTGTGTGTTATACTTCCTGGTCACGTACTCGAGAACCCTCAAGGTATTTGAATAACCAATTTCGTTCAGTTAGATGAAAGATCACTTGAGCAACCACGATCCTATGGTTGCCATTGATTAGCCGACCATTCGTACCACTAACTGTGTGATGATTTGTTTGTTTACGCAAACTTTTGGGGTGATAAATATAAATGCCCCACCATAATGCGTTTTGTTGACGTATCACATTTAATTTATACGTTGCGAATTCGCCGCCACTTGGTAATTTTGTAAATGCCTATTTTTCTGGCAGTCCGCGTATGATCTGTTGTAGTACATAACGGAAAACACTGGTACGACCGTTGCAAGTTTCATTTTCGACAGAGATGAAAGCCGAATTGTGTTATGCTTACTTCCAGAGAAATGTTGTGGCTTGATCCGTTTCGCAGTCGAACCGACCATCTCGCTTTTCTAAGGACTGCGTTTGTGCTTCTCAGAGCCGCTAGTCATTCACATAAATGACGTACTTAATTGTTTGAACATTTCGCTTTTTCTGTTCAGTTTAAATTTCTCGGAGTGGTCGACCGTGAACTGGAACTACGTCAACGCATGGACAACCTTTTGGACACAGTTGCCCATGTGAACGCCTGGAGACCTATTTTGCGCCGCGTTGCTGACAAAACTAGTCTGATTCATTCATGTTATCTATCATACGAAGCAAATCATTCCTTGCATCCAGATGAATTGGAGGTTTTGACCTCATTGACCCGGATTTCACCGATGTGTGATCCATCGTTTATGCCCGCACACAGTATCTGTTTACCAGTGGCGCCGAAGTCTCGCTGGCGTCTTATTGTCGATTCGGAGGTAGGCGGCTGTGTAATATACCGTGCCTGTTTTGGATGTGCAACTCTGAATGGACTGTAACCAAGCTGATCTTCATTACAACGTCACTCTCACAGTTGAACACAGACACAAGGCTTCAACTTACTAACATTATTTTCTAAAACAGGTTACCAATGATAGAAGAATCCGTACATCGCGACATAACATTTCTGACGAGTAGTCGGGGATTTGGTTAATTTCAAGTTGAACATCACCCACAATTGACCGCAGCTTTCGCATTACTCTTAAGCGAAAGTGGTTAAGCGTTCCCGTATGTTAATTCGGTCGTGCCTAATGTGTGTTCAGTGGCGCAATGGTTAACATGGCTGCCTCATGAAAGCATGGCCAGAGTTCTGATCCCGGCAGTGGCGAGGATATACACTATTGACGAGCTGTATTGAGAGCGAAACTTATGTCTAGTGCTTCTGCTGTTCGAAATGGGCCGACTGGAAAGTCTATGGGAATGCTGCAGCTGCGATCAATTGTGGGTGACATTCAACTTGTGATAACATTTCGTTCGCCTTCTTCTGTCACGGACGTAAAATAATAAATCATATAACAAGCGCGTTCCAAGAACAACTGAGCAACTCTCAGTTAGGTTATATAGAAGCGAAGCTAATGTTATCCGTTCCCAGGTAGGCGAAATGCTTGAATCAAGTTTGTGCATACATAAAGCCGGACGGTGAGTATTCGTTGACATTCCCTTAGAGGACCCGAGACATTTGAGATTACCTGCAAGAACACATCAAACGAGTTGTCTAAGTATGCAACGAGACTTTTTTTCTTGAGGTTGCTTGCAGCTGACGAGATAGGACTTGGGCTTGCTCGTTCTGTTATCATTACCTGTTAAGTTTTCGTGCAAACCAATCCTTTTGGTACATGTTCAGTCATCCTTTGTCATTGGCATCGATCTGTTCTGCTGATACAGATCTCTGCGTATTCTCTGAAAGAATAAACCATTCAAGACTGATACATAGACAGTTCCTCTGACGCAGATATTTTTTAAATGTGCTCATATCACGACAGAATTAAGGTGAAAATTCCTGTCCGCTTTCGTTCGCGTATATTCAGTAGCTGACTTGTTTTTAATATCTTCAAATCGATGTATTGCTTGACTTGGTCATAATCGTATCCCACCGAACTGTTTTGTCTCGTAAAATTTATCAGTTCACATACAGCTACTGTGTCGCCTGTATCGGTAGAACCGCATGGTCCTTGTGACAAAGAATAGCTGAATTGATGCGCGTGATGACAAACAGACCGTGCAAATCAAAACCTGACCACATTCATTGTTAGGCACATCATGGAAACAGGTCACATCGTTGATCCGGTCAATTCGCTCAACATGTTCTTACATAATTGGGATCCCAAATTGTTCTCGTTTTCCAAAGGACTCTACATCAGTGTTCGTCATCCGGCTGTTTGTTTGTATGAACTGTTGACTCAGGCAGTTCGTGTGCCCAAGAACCGGTAACATTCCTCCCCAGTAGATAGCTCACTTGTGACCAGTTGTTCTCACAAGCGTGTTACATAAGTTCTAGTGTTTTACGTTTATGACTGAAAAGAGTAAACAAAATTTCAACGTCTCTCAACATTGTTTTTGTTGATACTATTTTGTCGAACCAATATACGTTACGTAGGTCGTGAACTAATAGTCCCGGTGTGTTTTTGTACTCATTTTGATGAGAATTCGGTAAATTCGTTTTAAACCATTCTGTCTGTGATTTGGACTGATGTTCTTCCCATTGAAAGGTATCGATTATTAACAGACCGTGTTCAGCTGTCTAAGGATGTTCCCAGCGTCCGTGATAATGTTCCGTCTCATCATTCGTAGTCGCACTACGCATTCTGGTTTCACTTGTCTATCGTACAACCGCTGTTACGTATGTTAGTTTACGACTTGTGTCTTCGCTGAGGTTTTGTTCACGTTTGATGGATATTTTCTGTGCTAAAGAGATTGAGACAGTTACTCCGAGTATTGGCAATAGAAATCGCTTGATAAATGTCCACTGGCGCGGAACACTTAAGTTTGTGTATAGGAATCGATACTGAATTGTAGAGTGAGCGGGTCTTCTGGTTTTTCTGCCAGAGTACTATCACTCTTTTAGAGTAAAATTTCACAAACGACTCCTTTTATTGCTCCTGTCTGCCTCCTCCGGGCTATGCTCTGTTCTGACTGAAGACCACTACTAACTGCGTTCAGGTGTTCCTGAGGTTACGTCCAGGCTTTCGTTGACCTTTCCCAACGATTGCTCCTGAATTTTTTCAAACTTTGGCTTCTATATCTTCACTACCACAATATTATATGATTAAATTGTTAGCCCTTTTAGTAGTTTGTTTCATTGTTCTTCCTTGCTGTTCGTTTTAGGTGTAATATTCCCACCATGGTTTGTACATTCAGGCGCCATATTTCAGCCGTATCTGCCTATGAGTATCAGTTACTGAGTTTTAGATTTCCGATATATACTCTGTTCGTCTGGTCCTCGTTCCGTTCATCGCAACTACTTCCGTGCTCTCTCACGACCCCGCTTACTTGTCTATCATTCAGGCATTTGACTTGAATTGGACTGAACAGGAGTTGCAACGGCGGCTACACGCACAAACTCAACGACGGGAGCAGCTTACACGTCAACTTAACCAAGCCATTTCGGGGCAGCAACTCAAGACGGTGCATCACAAAGTAGGTTACTTCTTGTGCAAACTGTGCGTTTGTTCTCACTAACTAATTAAACGCTCCCGCCTGCAAACTAAATACCACTACGACTTCTGATGTGCACACGGCAAAAGTAGGGACGTGTAGAGCGAAATTTTCAAAAATATTCATTTGCTAGCTTTGGCAAACTTGCGAAATCAGTATGCCGAACCATTGATTTGGACCACAAACTTCTTGTTTCAATCTGAAAGTTGTATTGAATAAACAATACGTTCACCAACGTTTCCGCCCTGAGCTGTGTTATGCGACCCCTTATTGGTCATCCATGATCTATATTTATCTTTTACAACACCATAAAGAATGTATGGTTTGACTTTTGAACATCCAGTTTTTATAATCCTGTTGGTTTCGTGGTATTCTCTGTTTTACATGGATGGTTTCAGTGTTCGCCGATCCTCCATCATTGTGTTATCTCAACGCTTTGACTGCGTTTTTATTAATTAGGTGACCAGCTCATTTCGATCCCATGGACTTTCTGTCGAAATAACACAACGAACGTTAGAACAATACGAAGTAACTTGCTTGTTTTCTTTAGCACTTAGAGTTGGAACATCAGATTCTTAGCCTGTCCTACCCTTAAGTTTGATGTACGTATTGTCGCACCGGTATATTTGCCGGTAGTTATTTGTAGACCCTGGCTCATTCACGTGGTGGTAGTTCATTAGACTCGACGTCCTTCTTTGCTGAAGTTTTCCTTCTCGCTATGCATGAAGTCTATCAGTTTGTGTATACTCGATGAGGGATGTCAAACTTAAAACCGATGTGGTGCGATCTTTGTGTCGTTTCGTTTCCAAGTTTACACATCTTCGTTGAAAACTCACTGAGCCAGTTTACGCTGTATTAAAATTGAGATTTAGTTGTCTTCATTTATTGTGCCGCAAAACTCATTTACTTGTTCTTGTGGAACTAGTTACGTGGGTCGCACGACCAGGCGTTTATCTCAACGTATCCGTGAGCACCATCCACCCTGGATCAGTAGCGGAATCACCAAGAGCGCGATTACGAGCGCGATTGTTTCACACCTCGTTGATACACATCATACTGTCAACCTGGACTCCTGTTTCCGTCCGATTTACCGAGTCAACACCAGTCACTCAAAAGCTGTAAGATGCCGAATTTTAGCCACAGCCGAAGCGATTGGAATTCGATTAAGAAATCCACCTTTGTGCGCACAAAGTGCTTTGTTCAGGCGTTGAAGTTGCCATGGCCAACCACCCACACCATGACCGATCAAATGGTCATGGTTCCAGTGGCGTCATAATGGTGACGTAATCGTACCAAAACGTTGTTTCCGTGTGTGCCGATGACGTCTCTGACCTCACCCAAACTAGCTACTTGTTTTTGTCCGTTTCGCCTTGACAACTCTGTTTCATATAAATTGTTATGTAATTAGCCTGATGATGAATAACCGAAAACGAGCTTGTTCGCTACACTGTTGTTTTCTGATGACTACCCTGGGGATTTTTAACCAAAACTAAGGTTGCTAAAGTTGAACAAAATCCAAATTTCAAGTTGAACATCACCCACAATTGATCGCAGCTGTCGCATCCCCATAGACGTTCCAGTCGGCCCCTTTCAAAAAGAAGTACTAGACTCGAGTTTCGCTCTCATTAGAGCGAAAGGGGCCGACGAGAAAGCCTATGGGGATGCGACAGCTGCGATCAATTGTGGGTGATGTTCAACTTGAAATTAACCAAATCCCCAACTACTCATCAATAATCTAAAATCCAAATTATCCGTTATCTGTTGCTTGAGTATTCTGATTTCATCTAATATGTTGTTTCATATATTCTACTACTTTAAAAAAATGTTCTTATTCGGTCTTCTGGCGCATTCCATGTGAAACAGAAAATAGTTTCAGGGCAACAGTAATTTTTCTGTTCATTAGGCGGTTTCGTATCAGAATATTTATATACATCACCATGGTTATTCTAGATGTGGCCGCTCATGCGTGTTTCCTTAATGGTCCTCGCTCTTTCTGCTCTTATTGTACTAATTGACTTTCGAGGGCATTTGACATATTGCTGTTTTCTAATCCACAGCTCGAGTCGATCAAAATACGCATGGCTTCCTTGAATTATCAGTTAGAGGTGATTCGACAGAGTCAGAAAACGAGAACGTAATTTCTCGCGGTGCGTTTTCTATTACTGAAGTTTGTATTTTTCATGATACTAAGATCATGTGTCTTTTTTGTGCTACAGAATTCTGCATTCTTATCGGTATGTTTGATGGAGTATACGTCAGCTAACTGCCGCAGCACTAGCTTCCCGACATTATTTTTTCGCGGAATTTTTAATTCCTTTTCTTCTTCTATCCTACTGCATGTAATCCAGTTTGGTTTCTTTTAAACACTTGCTGTCATAAGACCATTGTATAAAACCTTTATCGTGGCCAAAGAAATGTTCACATCTGGCAATATTTTTCTTCCAAACATCGGGAATTCAGGACAAAATATGTTAAGAACAGTCAGCAGTTATGGAGTGAATGAATCTTCTTTTCGTATAAACATGTCGTTTGTATGTACCCACGTTAGTTACATAGTGAAAGCTAGTTTACTTGTCTTTATCGGGTTAGTTTTGTCACTCAAATATTTCGTTGCATCTAGTCTAAGCAGACATTTCTGCACAAGTTCCTACTTAGTTTAAGAAGCCGACGGATAGTTATTTTCGGAAACCATCTTCAGGACGAATTTGTGTAAATGAGTTTAAAGTATCATTTGGAGAACGAAAAGACATTGAACAGAATACTGTTGATTTGTCTCAAGTTGCAAGGAAACACAATCTATCCACCCAAATGGCGAGTCATCATTGTTGAAGAGGAATAACTGAAGGGTCTACGTCCGGGAAATCAGTATATGCTGATACAAGTGTTAACATTTAATACCTATTCGTTATCATCAAAAGGAAAAACATGCTTGTCGTGAACATGTAATAAACCGCAATATAAAATTTTGAACATAAGTAGGGTCTAACACAAAAAATAAGGGAACACGCTGGCAACAAGAAGCCAGATCGGTTACGGTCAGCGTTACAGTGATAATTCAATGGCAAATCGTCCACGGATGGTGGACTGATGTGTTCCGTGCTGTTACCGTCGCTCGATTATCCGTTCCTCGTGCGTGAGGTGACTCGTCTGTGAATGGGTGTGTAGTCACATAAATGTGGGGTGAATGCACGTGAGAAATTCAGAATAGGTGCTATTGTGAACGACGATGGCAAAGTTTGCGCATGCGACCTTGGTCGACGGTAATGTGGTTGATCGATGCCGTACGCATCACAAAGCTGCATGTGAGTGTGACCTGGTAATGCGATTTTCTGCTTCCAACTCTTATAAATATACAGTCTGACGGCGTATTGGATTGTGTGGCGAATAGTTTTCGTTGCGTAACCACTTCTGAATAATTTACCACAATTCAGCCATTCACATGAACGTTTTGCATGGGGTTAACGCTATAGTCTTTATCAAGAATATGTTCAACGATCACGTTGTTTCAAGGCCCGATTAGACTATTAGGGTGATGTTCCTCGATCTTCTCTAGCGAACGTCTACAGGTTTTATGATTCGATTTGGTGTATCATGCTGGGCTTTTATTCCGCGACAGGCTGTTGTTAGTAAGTAAAGGTCGTTTTACTTCGTGGTCATTAGTATTAGCCAGTTTTCGTTAATTTTAGGCGGCCGATGCAGAAGGCGGAAGAACACAGTGCACCTCTCCTCTGATCGAGTTTTTCTCACTCGAACTGCTCGAATACTGTTAACATCAGAACAATCCTGAAATTTTCCTTTAGAACCATCAGAGATCCACATCAGATGTTAAATCGCTCCTGGTCATATAGAATAATTCACTCAGTAACGCGTACTACACAATTTCAGTAACGCTCATTCAGACGGTCGGGTTAACGGGATTATCTTCTGAATCCAGAAAACGTCAGAAAAGGCGATCGAAAGGTTTGAAATTTATATGGTACTGTTTGATAAAATTACAGTAAAGGTATTATCTCACATTGAATGCGAATCAACCGGGTGCACAGATTATCCAGCAAAGGAGTTCAAAATGGGGCAACTAAGCACGTGTTCACAAACATCCACCAGTCAACGGGACATAACCTCATTAAAACAGTCGAGTACAGATGGAGATGAGAATATGTCAAGCAATACCAAGAAGGAAGTTTTAACCGATAAACAATGATAGTTTAAAAAAAGTAGAAAAGTAAACATTTTACATGCATTTCACATACACTACATGTACAAAATTCGTCATGATCGTTTACTGCACACAGCAAAGAAAAATAAAGACAAATTTAGGATCGGCTTTTTACAAACAAACCAAACAGGCCTCAACAGATTCGTCGTTTCGCATTATACCAAACAAAGACGACAAACATACCAGCTGAACTTCAACAGATCCATAGTAAGACCTGTGTTGTGCATAGGCGTTTCTGTCACCAGTGTTTCGAGGTCAAATGTTTACATACTTGGACCAAACTTGGTCCAAAAATTCTGTGGCCATGTGAAACGACCGTCAAATTGTTGCGTGAAATTTACAGGTAGACAGTAACATAGAAGTGAAATATAAGCAGCTTAGACTCGTATATCTATGGCTTTCTCTGTACAATAGTGAAAAAGGCGGTGGATCTTTTATTTTTTCCTGTTCTGTTAACATGAGACCATTCTTCTAAAACTCCTGCAGCGCTATCTGCTTCACTAGACAATAAAATTATTAAGACGAATATAACTTACTTCCTCGATATTAGTAGGTACATCGGGAGGCCCAATCCCAGCATCATTACTCAACTTCTTTAAATTCACGAAAGTAATATAAAAACGATATTTACTGGAAGTATGATCAACGCATGGGTAGTAGCGCATCTCTTACAGTGTGAAGCAGTTATTTTCTTGGGTGATCGTGAACCACAAGTTTTATAGAATGGCTGTGTAGCGTCCATACGTTTCTCCCCCTAGGTCAAACCTAAAATCCTTCCGACTAACTGTAAAGTTAGATACCGTTTCTAGCTAACACCTGGTCTTAAAACTGGTACAGCAAATGCATTTACTGAAAAAGCAATCATTCATCATCTAGGTGCCTGTCGGTCGCTGTACATCTGTTATTAACAGCGTCAACCCCACGCTTACTTTCATTGTCGAATAAAACTGCCAGGTTTTCCTTATCGAGCGACTGAGTATGCGCACTTTGATGCGGAATTGAAAGTACAGTAACATGGTTTCTTTTCCTTCGAAATTTTGTGTTAAGTTGATCATTCTGCTTTGTCAAACCAAGGGAACCCTCGCAGTGTTCAAGAGGTTTCGTTTTTGGTCTTGGCTAGACTTCACTGTCACTCAACCGTGACATCCACCCTAATGTCACGCCTTTTGCTGAGCACGTGTACTGAATTCAGATTGGTAAAAAAATTATCAAGTGCAACAATTTAAAGTTTGTTGGGTAATGTTTCTATCTGATCACGCAACACGTCTGCTGTCGAAGGCTGATCGCTTCGCAATTCCTAGTGCCCAAAGGCGGTAACATTCTGTATATATTCAGTTTCATTATCTGCCAACCTTCGTGGTGTTATTCCGTACGTGCATCGCATAGACGTAGTGAAGTGCGTTCTGTTTCTCAATATTGTTTGTGTTGTGAGCCAAGAACACGGATGGCGCAATGGTTATTCATTCAGGAAACCAACACATGGGTTATGCGTTTCAACATAACAGAAAACAAAAACACATCTACTCAGAACGTCACAGTTACCACAGGCGCCAAAGCTCAAATCCTGTATGTTCCGGGGACTACTTCATGCCACGCCGTACTCCTATGTTTCTCCTTGTATATTTTCCGAGGTTACTTCAGTGTCCAAATTCATGTTCTTGGTGGTGTGAGTAGTATAGTGCGATCGCTCGTCGTTACCTTACTAGTTGCTGATCGATTGTGCAACAGAGGTGAGGATTTTCAACGACTACATTTTACATTAAACCCCTTGAAATTATCTCGTGTCTGAATAAACCAATGATCGTGCTTTGTCTGTTGCAACTGACCATATGATTAAAGCGTGAGTGTTTCTTGATCACACGAATTTCGTGTCAAGTCATAGTTGGTCGGAAGGTCGGAATCCAGGGCTCTTCGCTCCAAAGAAACCTAACGGGACGACGTTTCCCAGCAGTTCCCAAACCATTAATCACTTTCATCTTCTGCAAAGAGACCGTGAGTGTAGGGTATTGTGAATGGTCCCTAGTAGTTCGAAGCATAGGTTGGCTGACAACAATCGAGGAGTTATTTTTTTCTCTAGATCGGGCAAATGACAACTGCATAAATTCGCCTGTTCTTTCCAGCTTTTGTCAAAATTCATCTACGATGAGTCATGTATGAAAATAAAATGCACCATCACTTGGCCTAATTTCTGCTGACCCTGGTCATAGTTTCTAAAGTGCGGTGCTGGTGGCAGCAACCTTGTTGGCACTCATCACTCAGTTACCCACGCCGCCATCTTAATGTGCACTGAATGGAGCTGGCGGTGTAGTAGGTGAGCGCAAATTGTCACGTACACGGTTTCTCCCAATCGCCCGCTTGAAGCCACTTTTGACATTCATATGTGGGGTGAACAAAACAAACTGTTGTGTAATTGTCAAGCGCAAATACAGTTTTTAATCGACATTATGGCGTTCATCCGTTATAACAGCAGCCTGATTGCACTAAAATACAAACACATTCAGTCATCTTCGGCATCCTATAAATTAGTGTGTTTCTTCCCAAATTGGAGGAGTTATAGTATTTATGCGAACAGAAATGGTCAAACAGTTACAGATTTTCCAGAACAAATGTGTCATGACTTAGAGGTCTAAAAACGACCCAAAGCAACCGATTGGTCATTCTGTAGCGAAAAGGCGTCCAATATAGCACAATCTTTATTGTCCAACATGCTAGTTCACATGATACGCGCGCGCTTGCGTTTATGAGTCAGCATTCCAGGCCACAACAACCCCAGGTTTCCGTTCACGCGTCGTGTGCACTTCTGCCCGGTTTAGGTGTGTGATCGGCGCCGTCTATCGGGGGGTTTTCCGCCTACCATTCTTCGTCCATTGGTACGATTCCGTTGAGCGATGGCTTGTCCGGTCGTTCGTGTTGTTCTCCATCTATCCACAATCGGCTTTGATCGTATTCCACGATTGTGTCGAGATATTCCCCCGAGTGTTAGAATAATCGGGCCTCCGATTTCGTCGTCCATTCTATTTTGCCTGCCATGTCTCACCCGTTGGTCCGATCCGGTCGAGCGATGACTCATCCGACTGCCCCTGTTGTCCGCCATCCGATCGTTGAGGGTTTGTGGACGTGCCTGCCTTCTGCGTTGAGGTACTCCGCCGAGTGTTTGAATACTCGCACCTCCGGCCTGGCAATCTACCACAATTCTACTGCTAAACAGTCGTTTTGATAAAAGCAGTAGTAAAAGTTTTGGAGTCTGCACTGCTCAGTACAGTCAATAAATATAAGGGTGAAGTAACTGTGGGTAGTATTGGAAGCACATCCCAGTAATTGATAGTTTTGACTCCTTCAATCATACTTGCAATCAAGGTATTGCCCAATGAAGACAGATATTTTATCATTACTTCGAATGAACCAACTGCTTGTTCATGCAGGCAGACCCTAAATATCCGCCCGTGACCTTTACACATGTTATTTTCAAAAGTCTGCTTGTGAATCGGGACGTTACCATTATAAAGGCAGCCCCGATCTCTGGATTTTTCCTGAGCAATTCTCATGAAAAGCATCAAACCTAACCTGTCATTCATATCGGAAAATAGCATTCGCCGAAATACTTGTCCAAACATTTATGTTGATGGCCCGGCTCAACTGATGTGGTTCAACGCAAGGCGTTGAAAACTCAACTTTCCATAGAGTTTCGAACATTGCAAATTTGCTGAATATCCACTCATCAAGAGAGAACAAAGCAGGATGTGTGAGATTGAAAACTTCTAAAATTGCAGACAATTCTGAAGAGAAGTGGATTGCAGAGAGATGGTGAGAATACTGAATTACGTGCTCAGCGTATACTGAAGCTATCATTTCAGTACGACTACACGACAAGCCTTTTCGAGGTAGCTATCTTCGCGCAATGTCTCATTTGCGAATATACGCGATTCATTACATTCCTAAATTTTTGGAGCCCTACAAGCTTCCTAAGCTTGGTCCCGTCAAGTCGTAACAGAACATAGCAGGCCGAATTTTGCTTGAGTGGTCCATGTAAAAAGAGGTAGAAATAGCGTTAGCTAAATCACACGATAGTCCCAGCAAATGTCATTTGAATGCTGATTCATGTATCTGGGATGTGACAACAGCTTTTATCGCTAGTTACTTGTTTAAAATGGGAGTTTCGTAAATAGTCAGCTAGTCAGCGTCTTTATTTTTACCTCGTGTACCACGATAGCATGACTACTTTGTGAGAGTTGCAGTTTTCATCTGGCAGACTTATAGTCTTCGCCTGATTACCAATTCAATTCACCAGAAACTGAGAGTTTTGGCGATGAAGTGTTGTCAAAGTGAGAAGCCCGACGTTGGAACCTGTTAAATCACCAGATGCATGAGAGCGCTGAGATGTACGCCTCAACGATCAAAATGATGGGTATCTTGAAGTGGACGTATGATATTTTGAACTTCGACGTACTACACTGTCATAGTATGCCCCTAATCGATGTAATGAAGCGCTGGTGTGAAGAGGCAAATGCACGCTTTTCCGTTTCTTTACGCAATTATGGTCAGTGTAGGGACCACAATTTTGCCTTACTCATGCGTATTCCTGTGCATAATTCATTTTTCACGAGGATTTTCAAACATGACCATGGAATTGTTCGTATTGCAGCAGTATTTTGAAGGGATCAACTATTTTTGCTCGATCTGACTGTTTCTTGCATCGTGGACCGTTCCTGTTCAATCTCCATGATAATTCTTCGTACAGGTGCCGAGTACTGACACCATATATAACATGGGTCCATGTGTGAATGGACCGTGTCTGTTATTTTCCAAGAACCGTCGGCTTTTCCCGGACGGCACCTTTCTTGGACGGCCAATTCCAAAACAATGATTACAACCAGCAATACTCATAACGTTCAACCCATCATTTTTCACCTCTGACCTCTGAATCAACGCTAATCCCAGGTTTCAACATTTTATCCTTCCATATTCCGATGTCGTCAAACTAGTTTGCTTCTTGAGTTTGTCACTATTTGACACCAAAGTGCATTGGCAGCGGTTGTCTGCATGCAGAAGCTATGTTTATTCCAGTGGCTAGCACGCGCAACTGGTGTGACCGGTGACTGATACTTGGAAACGGGAGAAAAAGTCGTGCTATGATGGATAACTTGACCCAGTTTGGAGGAGAGGTGGGATCTGTTCCTATGTGTAGCTTTTATTGATCCCATTATACATCATCAATCAACTTGTTTTCATAACATCCCTCACGTAATTTTATTTAACCCAGGTAATTCCTTGGTTAGGCCACAACGAGCTAAAAACCAAAAGAGTTATCGGTTTCGCAACGTTTAGGCCCTCCCGGAGAGCCTTTATCAATTGTAAATTTTCTGATTTAAATCGCTTGATAAAGGATATCCGAGAGGGGCGAAACTTTGCAAAACCGATAACCCTTTTGGTTTTGAATTCGTTTAACCAAGGAATTACTTAATAATGAACATTGGCACAACGCACAATATGTTTTCCCATATCCGTTCCGTTTACGGTTCGGAAGTATTAACCCAGGTATGTTCACGTGAAAAATGCATATGTAAAACATAATAGAGCGCGGTCCGTATGGCCGACCAAGTTGGTTGCTCCTTCAAATTCTGTAATTTCTAAAACACTTGAGTAATAAAACTCTTTAGTAGATTTACGGATTTCTTAAATTCATAACAAACAGCGATATATAAAACACAATGATAAGGAAAAGAAATATAGTTATTCATGATAAAATGACCCGGCCGATGAACAACACAAGCTTAGGTTTAAAGTTATCCGAAGTAGCTACTGATCCAAAGGAAGAGGCTCAAAAACATATGTAGTAATTCTGACGGTCAGTCAGTTCAGTCTGTATATTTTATTTCGATGGTCACGCAAACATAATCCGGACTTCATATTGTGGGGGATTGTCAGGCAGGAAGTGCGAGCATTCCAGCTCTCGGCGGAATACCCCAACACAGGGGGAGGTGCGTTCAAAAACCCACGGTGAGCGGATGGAGAACGGCGTGGGCGACCGGATGAGTCATCGCTCGACCGGATCGGACCAACGGGCGAGACGTGGCAGCCGAAATAGAATGAATGACCAAATTGAAGGCGTGATTATTCCAACACTCTCAGGAATATCTCGACACAGCTGTGGATTACGGTCAAAGCCCAGGGTTGATAGACGGAGGACAGCACGAGCGATCGGACAAGCTATCGCTCAACGAAATCGGATCAACGGCCGGGGAATAGCAGGTAGAAAACCCCCGGGTAGAAGTGCACACGACGTGCGAGCGGAAACCAGGGGGTGTGTGGACTGGAATTGTGATTCAAAATCGCGAGCGCTCGTGTGGCATGGTAACTAGCGAGTTGGACAATAAAGATTGTGCTTTATTGGACGACTTTCCCCTACAATATTAAACACATGCTGGTTTTTTCCTCTCGTGAGTGTAGACTACCTACTCCACTTGTACTGATTCAACTGTTTGTGGTAATGAATCCGGTATCTGGCTTTCAAAAGCTCATCTTTGTCGTTCTTTTAACTGTGGTTTGGAGGCTAGTCAATCATTGCAAAGGGCTTAGGCTGGTTTATACCTCACAAAGACTCATAAAATCAGTTAATTGGTTTGAAAACTAGTGTTGCTACTCGTAATCCTGTGCTCTGTCTTGCGTCAAAGCAACGGATCGCTGCTTCACTTGCTAATCTATTGGACAGTCTTATTGCCACTCTACTGTTATGTGGTGTGATGATGGATAATCCTGAGTAAACTCTTCCAGTAGTCCCCACTTGGTAACTATTCATGAAATACCAGCCATTCCTGTAGCACTTTTATCATCCATCTATACGATTTAACAATGTGACTATCCGGGCACTTGGCTTACAAAAACTAGAGATTGCAATCGAAATTTTATCCACAAAACGTATTTTGACGTAGCTTTTCAAAGGTGAATTTCAAGTAGTTATTTAGAAAGCAAAATTTACAGTACCGCTGAGGTTATAACAAAGATATTTCTGATTTCTCTCGTCAAAAGAGGTATGATGGATATTTTTGCTTCAAAAGTTACTAAATTCGTGTACACGCTGAAAATCTCTCGTGGGAACAAGTAAGAATATGATTGGCGAACAAATATCTTTCCGTACTTTTTATCGAGTCCAATCATCAGACACTTTGTCATATTGCTTTACGCGACCAAGAAGTGTTCCAGGAGCAAAACAAAACTCTCTAAAATGACAGCTGGAAGATGGAATCACACAAAAACGCCGGAATTCATTGCGTGCATATCTTTGTCGAAGTTTGCTATCTAACTTCCGTCCAGGAACAATATTAGGGTGTTCTCCTCCATGCATTTATTTACACTCTCTTAATCAAGTGACTGAGACACTGAACCTGTATGTTATTCAAACCGTACTTCAACTGCCTTTAAATACAAACTGTCCTCTGAGTAATACCTTGACTGTTCTCACAACAGCTGACTTATCTTCTATTTTGGTTATCAACAACACAGAAACTGCATACTTTGATCGTAGTGTTTTCTCCATACTGGGTTGTTGATTCCGAGGCTGCAGGTTCACATTGAGATTGACAAATCCTCATCTGATCTCAAGTGTGGGCAAATGTTAATAACTTGTAAGTGGCATAATTCAAGTAGCTGAATGCATCTACTCAGATAAGTTAACGCTCATTTGAGGATTAGAACGCAGTAAAAATTTATCACCACTTATACAGTTATTTTTGCGTTCAGTAAACTTGATGCTCGGTCTACATTAGTTAGCCACCATACATGGGTTGTCGCCTACATGAGGCCAGAGTGGTGTATGTTCCGATCCTCGGAACTCTCATTTGCACTGTTGGCAGAATGTCGTGCTGACAGAGTATTCCCAGCCGATCAGCTTTTCGCTTCTTTAAAATTAATGATGTTACATTCAAAACTAAGGTGTACACGTGGGTAAGCCGATAGGACACGCACCTGAGCAACTGAGCTGGTTGATAAGGTATCCCGTCTGAATGCTTCTCGCAGCCAATTCCTTAACGGTAAGTAATGCTGTTAGTCTTCGGTTAAAGTATTTAATGGATGTCTTTGCATTTAGCTGATCATCACCAATTGAAACTTTTCTTGTTGTCAGTTTAATGCTAACTGTGTAAAAAGAAACCTTATAACACGTTATGGACAATCGAATGCCACGGCAACAACGACCAACAGAACACAGCTACGTTGAGTGAACGACGAAGCGATCGATTGTGTAACACAAGTCTGGTGATGAAACTTGACCACGTATGTTTCACTCACTCAAAAAATGCGAATGCTGCAGAGAAAATCATACTTTTCTCATGCGACACTAATTTGGGTTGTGTTTTCATCAGGACATATGTTATCGGTTCGTTCGTCAGTTAACTGTGGATGCAACTGTATTTCTGCTTATCAAAATGTTTCGTTTTTACACCGTAGTGAACAAATTTATTCTAACTGTTTGACCGACTATAGCCCACTTTCTAATAATCATTAGGAAAATGTCAGGCCCTTCTTCTTCTTCCGATGTCAGCCAACTTAAAAGTCGTTCGACGGATTTTGTAAGCTACAAGAGACTCAGCTCTTAAAATATTTCAGCTTCGGGTGGATGCAACCAAGGGACAGAGAAGGCCTGGCCAAACACGGAGAGTGCCCAGTCAGCTGAGTTGGGAGTCCACGTCGGAAATTTATAGATTTCACACTTGGACTCAGTTACCTACCCGTTTCACTGTCACATGTGGACTCCACCAGATGATCTAGGAGATCGACTACCTCAACAGGACTTCTCGAACAGTTCAAATTGAAATCCACTAACGTCACTGTTGGACATTTAAATTGTATTACTTATAAACGGTTTAGCAGATTTATTAATTTAGAACCGACTCAAATGACGGATCACTGAGTCCAAATACGAAATTTCAGAGATTCCGGATTGGCCTCACAGATCAGTTTGTAGAGCGTTTGCCGCGTGTGTGCAAGCTGTTTTCGTCACGGATTTAAATCAACCCTAGGTTTTTAATTTTTTTGACTGGGTCTAAGCGTTATTTTGTCCAAAAATAATTACCTTGTTACTTAAGGTACCAGGCGTATTAAGTAAGGCCAGGAAGCTACCTTTATACCCAACTGTCAGAGTCTATCCCCTCCTTATTCCTTAGGTATCAGTATGTTACTGCGTGCCTTTTCCCACACCAGTTTTATCATTCAAGTTATTGCGCAAAGCTAAACAAACCCACTTCTTAGTGTAATTTTAGTTTCCGTAAACCACTGGCTGATATATCATCTCCAAACACCTAACTGATCGTGACAAATCTATGTCTACCTTTTCCCACCACAAGTAGTAACTGCTGTTTGCACGAATGATGTTGTACAACAACCTCGCCTATTTATCAGTTGTTTGTGAACCACTTTTGATGAATCTATCTGACAGACAAGATTACCATGTGATATTTATGTAAACACTTATCGCTGTGGTTGTAGAACCATACAAAATAATCACCCTCCTGGTATATGAAGTTTTATAGTCGTTTTTCGTTCTAATTGTTGCGTCATTAACCTCAAATTGAATGACTTTGTTGGTACACTCGAGTGCACACTGTAACCAACCAAAAACACAGCTTTTTTGTCATATGTCCTCCTGTGGTGAATAAAACAAAAATACTACTGGATCTTAATGGTGGTGAGAGTTGCGAGGTCAGTCAAATTAGAACACGAAACAAGCGAAGAACGCACTCTGATAACATGCATGAAGTCTCGGATAAGTAGAAAACAGTAGAGGTCCATCAGCTAGGCTGTTGGCTTAATTGATTCTAATCGCAATCCCTTAGCTAACCCTCTCTAGTTTTCTATTCTGAATGAAACGTTGTTGAAAATGAGTGTACGAGAAGAGTATTCAGTCTTTTCAATTATTACTTTTGTTTAGTTCGCAGTTAAATAAGTACAGCCATAACCAGTATTTGCCTTTCTAAAAAGTTGTTGACCTGATATCACGATGCTTATTTTGCTGTTAAAGAGCGACGCATTTGGTGACTGAACATCTCAGTACTTTTTCTGCAACGTACGTTTTTTGGCGTCTTATCTGTATGAGCGAGATTCGCCTTGTGTGCGACAGGTCCGGTAGCCTCATTTAAGGAAAACTATTTCGGCTGTATTCCGGTTCGTTGTGTCCGCATGTTGCACTAACAAATCCACACAAAAATTGAACTCTAACCTATCAAAACTTTCCAGGATCGGTGAAGTTGATTGGCCATAGAAACTGACCAATCGGATTGTGGTCAGATGAACTTAAAATCATTCACCAACAATCTTTTCATCCAAACTTCCAAGACTAAACAAACCCGTAAGTCATGTTGATATATTACTTTCTGTAGGTCCCCTAATCTCTCTGATATTAAGGTTATTATGGAACCATGTTGACTGAATCTCGTAACTTAGTGATACCGTAGACCAGTGATTCAAAAAAATGATATCCTCCCTTGACAGTATTAATGGTGGTTCAATATGGGATAGAGACGTCAGTGTAATACAAGAACTTTCTGAAAGGAAGGGTCTAAGATTTCTTGTAAACGGCACTCACTCCGATTTTGTTAAGCCCATGTTCGCACGAACCTCAACCACTCCGTTTTTCTGTGAACATAACTGCAGTTTCAAATTAAATTTTGTCGAATATGTTCTGTTTCCAATTTCCTGAGTACTGGACCAATGCACTGCATGTAAAGTGAGGGTGGAGATTACGTTACGTTAAGTTGGCTAAGGCGGTGGTAAGCCGGAAAAGTTTAAGATCCACCAATTTCGACAAAGATCCCGAAGCTTTGTTTATATCTGTAAGATGACAAGACGGGGGTATCATTCGAACTAATACAGGTGTTTGTGCGAGATATTTTGTCTACTGAATCTAAAAGTATGTTCACATTATTGTTTGGCTGGGGTATAAACGGACGTTATACATCGAACATAGCAACCGCTTCTCTGTTTTCTTTAAGGTAAAGCAACATTTTATTAACTCAATCTACAAGAAAAGTCAAATTCATTTAGTCGGTCAACTGTTATGTGAAATCAAGTGGCAATCATTCGATAGTTTATCAGACAGTTCATTTACATTTCGTTGTGAAACTCATGTGAAAGGTGGGCACCTTAAAAATGGAATATTTATTAACTGTTTTCTAGAAGCTCGTTGAGCGAAATGCGAATAGTTGTTATTTAGACACTTAGTATCGTTCCTAAAATAAGCTAAAATTGTCCATAATTGTCTTTAAGTTACAGCCGACTTAGTTGAGGAAAACTGAACACCGCTCGTAGCTTTCGTATTCATATAAAAGTTTCAGCCGGCCTGAGTGTAGACAATGGAGTCTTGCTGAGCTCGTCTGGGGGCGCATATTTTTTTCTCAACCGGGATTTGAACTCCGGTTCATGTTTTCCAGTGGCAACGGTTTAGATCACTGTACCGCTGACTTCACTGTGAACACTAACGAATTGTCATATGTAAGCCTTCAGTCACACTCGCTTGCAAGTAACGATCAGTTTGTACATACGTCCCGATAGAAAGCAAGGTAACTGGTTAGTTGGCTCCAGTCGAGGACCCTATGACTAAGAATATGCACCAGATTGTGATCATCTAACATATTAAACAGTTTGAGCAGTTTTTTACCAGTTAGTCGAACAGAGCTTGGTTGATATCAGCTGGAAGTTGCTCATAGCTGGCAGCAGCTTCTACATTGATACGAACAGTTCAGCCGGCGTTCTTCAAAATGAAACGCTGGTCCTTGGTTTTGCTGTTGTCAGAACGAAATGGTTATCTGTATCCTTTATATAACCATGGTTTGAATGCTGACGCACACTCTCACGAGGCAACTTCGTTGAAAGGTTTGATTTAGATAACTTTGCTAGTCAGCAACCAATTCAGTATAGGAAACTAATACATCACTAACGTGAACAAATATGGATGCATTTTAATACGGTTCATGTTCTAACATGGCTTTTTCTTCAAACCACCCCTACTTGTTGTTGGCTGGAGCTGATCTGTCCAAAAGGTGATAACGATCTGTCTGTGAGGCTGTTTGTATGTGCGCGTGACAGAGCAGCTGTGGTACTCGAAAGCTGAGTAAACTAAAGATTTCTTCAGTCTGTCCAGGAATCCCTACTATTTATCTATTTATCCATCCACCTATTTACCCACTTACCCAACGCTCACGACTTTTACTCTCATCCATTTAATCATGCATTCAGTGTAACTTGAACTCCAAAGTTTCTTTTAGCTATCACACGTTTAACATACGTTTTGCATTAAACCGTTCAACCAGGGGAACACAATTTCCGTAAATATAATCACTTCAGTTTACAGTCCCGTCAATCCATCTAACATTTTCTTCATCAATTAATTTCGTCTTACACGTGCACTCACAGTAGGATTTACCGCCCTCAGTGTGGCTGTTTGTCCCTTCATCAGGTATACTTATACCATCATTAATCCATCTACTGATTGCATTCTGCCTCAGAGGTATCACCGTGACTAAGTCATATTTCTTTAATCTAATAACAACAAATCCGCCCTAAGACTCCCAAAAGAAACACACTAGCTCCATTTGGATAATTATACTTAATCCGGTATGCACGGCAACCATTTGATCAGTAATCTGTTTTAACAATGTAGTCGACACTACTGAATTCAGAAAATGTATGAGGCTGTACAGAAAAGGACAAGGACAGCTGAACTCCCATGCAATCATAAAAACAGACCAGCCATGTTCTACAGATCAACCGATTAGCTTTCGAGTTTTTATCACGCCCGAATTTTTCCGGAGTACTACCATTAATGACAAATATCGTGTGATGCTCCCATGAAGGGCAGTTGTGGTTTACATTTCCGCCGAGAGTTGCCACCCGACCTGATGAGGTGCGGGGATGTTAGGCCAAGTAACCTGCATCCGTCAAGCATTTAACCTCTGCAGTCGTGATGATACCGGGTTGTTCAGTGCATGACTATTATTCCGTTGCACTCCATGGGAACAAGCTTGCGAACAGTATATCGGGAATACCGGCTGGTTTGAACAGTAGTCAGCACGGTCTCATGGGTGAGACATACGAGCTTAAGACACCCCTGCTCTTGACCTTAGGATTAGTGACCACAATTATGATTAGTCAGGCGTACACACACTAGTGTCTGTCTTCAGCAGAACGGTAAGGCATGGTAAACGTTTTAACTTTCGGCAGGTAGCTGGCAATACCATTACTATCAATCATTTTTTAACGGATCATATTGACATGGAAGAGAGATTTTGGTGGTCTTTTCCGTTCGATGTGTTTAAAATGTTAAAAAAATTTGAACAAATGGAAAATCTCCAATGAATTACCATGTTTACTCTGAATAGAGGACCTGCAAGTAGCTGGAAGATTTAACCAACATTCAGATATCTACAGCTTCATGCAAGCCAATGTAAGTTAATATTCGACCAAATCTATGAACCATGCTTTTTATTTTGCAAGGAAATCGACCAGTTTAGAATTCCACTGCGATTGTTTTATACAGCACGGGCACAAAATTGATGTGTTCTTTTGTATCATCCATCCGACTTACTTTCCCACGTATATATATCACGGGATAGTCTGTACGTGATTGTAAAATTCAGCAGTTTTCAGCTTGCCAAACATCATTGTTATTAAACAATTAGTTCAATGATATTTGCTTATTTTAGTGTTTTGCTATTAGTTATTCTAGTGTCTAAATAAGGCATACCCCAATAATTTTATAAGCGCTGTCTTAGTTAGGTAATATGGACAGTAAAAGAAACTTGGTATTTGGACGTCAAAGTAGTATAATAATTATTATCGTTGTTATTTTTATTGTCATGCAGTTGAGCGAGCATTTGGCAGATATGCAGTTTATTACTAGTAACACACCAATACACTATTTAAAACTATGTTACTATTAAAACTGTTATCAATAATCATAGTCTTAGGGTCAAATTCAAAAAGTAGCCATGTGTTTGAGACACCAACAAGTATGTTCTGAACCTATCCTGTGTCACCTAATGTATCAAAGTTGGGTGTATCGTCACTAGAACTGGATTGTAAACTTCACAGGAATGGGCTGCATCATATTCCAACAGTGGTACCGTTTGCAATCTTTTCGGCTATGTATCTCATAACCTCCAATAACGATGACTATTTTTAAGCAAAGCTTAATTACACTGTTGATAAGCTCATTCTACCACCATCAAAAGATAAATGCAGCCTCACAACTCGTCATCTTGAATCTCCAAGGCCACTGAATGCCACGAACGTTATAGTTTTATGCCCAAGTAAGTCTCTCCGTGTTATATTTATCGATAAAAAGAAGTGCACTCAAGTAAAATGATAGAAGCAAATTCCAAGGTGTAGACTAAGTCGAAAAGGTGATTGATATCGGACATCTAGTACTTGGGCACCTTGTTTTAGTTCTCATCCTCAGAGCAGTTAATGAATGTGAAAGTAAATTGTTGAATTTAGAATGGTTTAATCTCCTAACTTTATAAGTTGCCCAGGACATTCAAACCACTGAGACTGGTTATATCCAAAAGCAATGCCCAATAACACAAATCTGTTCGAGGATTGATGCAGTCTCTACGATGTAAGAATAGACATTCAACGCACATAGTCACAGAGACTTGTCGAGTCTGATCGAAGACCTTAATCAGATCAATTTATCAACCAGATACATGCGTTTTAGCAAGTGTTCAGTCACTATTTGCCAATATTCCATTGTACTAGGCTAGTGAATCTAGATGAAGTGGTTGTCACCAAGTGAGAGCGTTAACTTTCATTTCTACAGTACGTCTTATCGGTAAACCGCCAAAGGAACCTGTCGAGACCCGTTCTTACTGTTTTCCCAGGCTGGCGAAAGAATGATAAGTCACCACAGCGGTTCGGCTACGCTGATTCATAGGCATCTGTGTGGACGATATTTCCATGTTCACGCAGCCACCATAAACGATCGTAAATGGGAGGTAATTACTGGACAGCTCCCGTGCCAAGGTGACCGTTATCTTTTAACTGGAATAGAAGAACAGCTCACCATTTTTGGGAATCCCCACCACTGACGGGGATGAGCGGGTATTAACAACCGTTTACTGGGGTCCATATTAAACTAATTAGTAATTAAAAGCCACAAGCTTTACACCATTGAGACAATTGATTATTCGGTAACACATAGCTTATGTGCAACAGACATGTTTGTGTATTTGGCTGTGAAACAAACAAATTCCGACTACTCAGAATGGTGTAGCAGAATAATAAATATGTGTGGAGACTTACCGCTTGACGTAACTAGTTACAAACACTAATAGGCACAGTCACCAGAATGAGGTTCACACTGTAGTTGATATTGATTTGGTCCGAACTATAAAATACCTGATTACACCGATTAAACAAACCTGTAATTTCTGAATAGAATAGTCAGAATACATAAATTATGATATGAATTCATTTCGCACTCTCGTCAAACACAAACATGTGACTAGCAAGAAAACGAAATTAATCAAATTTGACAGATATTGTGGTTGATAGAAAACACAAGGATTTGCTTTTTGATCCGGATTAGAGGTAACCTAATCGATTGTGATGGCAGAACAGATTTTGGTGCATTATACACATGTGTTAATGCGGCATGGGTCATCTTTCCAAAAGTGTCCAGCAGAATTTCTCTTTTGAAGGGGAGTTCGATGTAGACATATGGATCTATCGAACGTTCAGTGCACCCTAAACCAACATGGACAGGACAATAAATGAACTTCGTGAGTTTTGCTCCTGCTGTATACAAAAGGTCATTAGTATGTAGACTGTTTTAGAGAACGTCAAGAGTATGCTCCCAGTATAGATTGCAAGCCGAACATTGTTTTATGAAACGCTTCGCGCTAACAATTTTCCATAACGTTTCATTCAGAAATGAAGCAAGATATTCTCCTGCTGAAAATGCAGCTGTGGAGTTCCCTAAAAAAGCTGTCTACATCCAACTCCCCTTCAAAGGTGAAAGTCTGCTGGACACCTTTGGAAAGATGACTCATACTGCGTTAAAACATGTGTATAATGCGCCAAAACTTGTTCTACCATCACAATCGACTAGGTTACCACTATCCCCAGTCAAAAAGTGAATCCCTATGTTTTCTATCAGCCATTAGATCTATCAATTTTCGTGCAGTTGTGGAAACACATACATTGGTAGAACGGAAAGGATGCTTAAAACCAGGGCCAAAGAGCACATCCCAACTTAGTTGAGAGTTGCACTGACTAACCCACCAATGAGTGACACTCAGCGAGGATGAAACGCCGCTTCATCCATTGCAAGGCATTTATGGCCTACAGGTCACAGTGTCCATACCGCATCTTCGTTTATAGTCTTGATGAACACTCGCAGCTCACAAATTCTCAAGTATATTGAAGCATTGTTGACTAGCCGTTGAAAACCAGTCCTATGCGAACAAAAGCAACTGACTGTCAACCTTCGTTTGCCGTGGGTTTAGCCGTGGATACCAATCGTGATCCAGCTGGATTTTTACTTTTAATCGTTTCATTTAAGTCTTGTTGGTTTTGTTTTCATGTTAGACACACGTAATTTGTATCTTATGATTATTCTGTGCAAATGGCTAAAAGGGACTCAGTGTTTCAAAACCTATAATGCCTCGGAAATCGTAATTACAGATTGAACTTGAGAGTTACCGTTATCTTCAAGTAAAATGTAATCACTAATTGTAGGTTACCGTTATTATGTTTTCACTCTATTTTTAACTGCTGCTACAGTTCCATCAGCAAAACAGGTAAGTGCTTGAAATCTATGATGAGTAAAAATGTGCCGAAATTGGCTCAGACTCTGACTGTATAGCCTATCTCAATCACACAGAGTGTAAACTATCTTTTTACTACGTTGAGCGCTACGCGCAAAATCACCGCCGGTGTTCGGGCTAGCCTCCATTTGGCATTCAAGATTATACTGTAACACCCTAATTGGTGCATCTCGTAATATGTTGAGAGACTTGCAATCAGTCGTCTTGCTGTGGTATCGAATACACATAAAATCCTAGAGATCATCTGAACATCTATACAGATGCTAAGACTGAGACCAAATGTGGTTGTTGTTCACATTCTATCAATTCAGTCCTCACTATTCACTAAAACCTACACTAAAGCCTTAGACAAGTTCCCCCAAGCCATTTGGTTATTTATTTCTACTTTTCATTCTACCCTACGTATCTGTTATGTAGTCCTGATAGTAGTTAAGTGGTACTGAAGAGTCACTGCGAAATGCTGGCACCTGCCATCCTCCGTTTTCTAACAGATATGCTCAGATATAGTTATCCATTCTTAAGCAACATTTTATCACGCACCCTGTTCATCCTTCAAGTACTGTCTTAACTGTGTGGGTTGGGCAGGAAAATAAATAGAGACGTTTGTTTGCATAAACTATCGAATGCCCGTTCTCCCTCTTCCTCCTACTATGATAGTTTTACTCATGTCTATGAGTGGACTGTCAGCGTGTAGGATTACTCTAGGGATATTCGGAAAGCAGCGTTAAGAACATGAGTCAATAATAATAATAATAATAATAATAATAATAATAATAAACGGTTAGAAAGTGACATTTCTGTGCATGTAAACAAACGTACTCCAGGCATGCCACCGGCATTATCGCAACTGTGCAGTGTGCTCGAGAAAAGTATTGGTGATCGACGTTAGAACAAACAGCTGTCCATTAGTCTAGGACACTGGTTACTCCTCAACCAGTCACACATCATGACGAAGGAATAGATACTGATAGATGGTTAACATCAACGGCCACACACATGGGACCTAGTAACGCAATAATTACGGATTCCGCGGATTGGGTCGCCCACACCAAAGAGGCAGGCGACAAGTCATTAATCTGAAGAAAAACACACCAGTTGCGTTAGCGTCCTCTGGCCAAAGTCAATTGGACATTACTTCTGCGACTATGGGCAAATTGATTATTTGCTTGGATGTGTGAAAAACGTTGGAGTGTACGAAGATAAACAATTGCAATTTGGTCCTTCTTCTACACACACACACACACTGCAAAACCAAACCACGGTCACTGATGCGACGAAGTTGATCAAAAATGACCAATACAATGGACAGCTGTGTACCAATTTTGCTTCATAGGTTCTCTACAGCCAACTCGAAGGCCACTCAGCTACGTACTGCTTTTCAGTCATCAGAAGAAATTTGAGTACAGCTTGAGACTCCCAAGAACATCAGCCCGTCAACCATGCCAGTAACGGGCCACATCACTTACTCTCGTTCGTCGACCTGGTGCCCTGTTAGACAATCCCGCAGTGAGTCATACCCGAAAAGGAAAACATACCCTAAATAACCGTATCCTCATTCTTATTTTTTTCCTGCCGAATGCAGCTGTCCAGCTCCGAAAAGTCACCATGGTGCAAATTCTGTTGAAAAAACCTTCAAGTCTGAAAAGTCGCACCCTTGGAACAACTGAAAAATGTTCATATTCTAAGGTTCCAAGCAGAGGGTCTGTTAATGAGTTTCTAAACAAATTTGAGTAGAACAGTCCAGAAAGCTAGTGCACATAATTTATGACGAGAAAAGTTTATCCACACGCACCCAGAATCCTAATAAGTAACATCCTTATTGGACACCACCTTCTGAAGTGTCGTCATAAACGGTGTGCCACAGTTAGGTTGTGTATTCCTCCTTATAACTTACTTTCTATCGTCGGGTAGAATTAGAAGTTAAAAGGTCTTCAAGTTTGCGCACCTTTTACGCAGTCGACCTCAGGAATTTCTACACAATTACCGCTTCTAAAATTTAACACATGAACTGGACAAACTTATCGAGGTTTCTTCCTGTAACTTATTGGTTAGTCCGAAGTTCTTTTCAGAACATGTTCTGTCAAGAAATAAACAAACGCAGATCGTCATAAACCTTTTTCGTTGTGATTTGTCAGCTGAATATATTCAGCTGACACGAAATTCCGCAATCCACGAGGTCTGCTGAGTTTTAATATATCGTCGGATATAGTTAAGTAAGATTACTCTTAACATTTACTGTAGTGAGGAGTGGTTGCGGTGGGTTGCTGCCCCATTTTAGCACCCTTGGCCTCAGTATAGCCAACGAAAATGAACTACTGGTTACTGTTCTATTATTGTTCATGTGGCTGAAGGTGTATTCCGGATACAAGCGGGATGCGTCCGGATGTAAAACTCGTTTCGATTTGCCGAACGCAAGGGAGATATTCATGACACGTTTGATGTCCCCATCCCAAGAATGATGATACTACGTGTCTGTCTTTTGCCGCATGTGATCTAGCTAAGTAAAGGAACACCAACAGTTGCACGTGCGCTCTTGGCAAGATACTGAATTTTTCTCATAATGATCTGAAACATGACAGCAAGTTGGGTGACCTGTGAAATCACCCATTGCAACGATCCACGTGTAATCGCTGAGTAAAATTTGGCCGACAAACACATCCCTAACTTGAAACAAGATTGGACCGGAATATTTCCATGATCCTATTAAGGGAATGCACAATTACGTGCAGCAACGAAGTTTCAATCGTTCATGACGATAGTTCCCTTCAACAAAATCACCGGTTTCCGAATGGTGCTGACAAGGCCAAAGGTGAACCGTCTTGCGAGCAGACCAGATCAAGAATGGCTACCCGCGCTGCAGACGATTAATAGCCAATTAGTTCAGTAAAACAAAAGTGGGAAAAGTAGGGTACAAGGATTAGTTGTCAAGCTGGTGGATAAAATGAAGAATTGTGATGATTCCATTAATATAGAAACAGAGTTACTAATTTGCCTCAACCCCAGAACACCATGAACTGAGCAATTTAGATACTCACCTTTCGGGCACGGTTGTACATATTGATATCAGTGATGTGATAGAACAACAGTAATGAGGCTTAGTGGCAATTACCACATCCTCCATAGTTTAAATGAAAACCAGGGTTGTCATGAGCTTTGTGTTGCTATTTCTGAGACGTTCAGACAGTCACAGTTGCGGTGGTTTATTCCCAGTATTATTTTCAAACAGGGCATGTGAGGCTGGAATAAACTCAGAAACATCCGTATCAGTAATAGGCACAGCAGAGGTGGAAGCAGATAAATTAGAAACAATCTTATCCACATATTCATGACGAGCTGATCCGTCATTTAAATCATGTATGCGACAAATTCGAGGGACCAGGTTATTGTGCACAATTCCTCGAAGTGACCGAAGGTCGAAGCCGCGACAATACACAACTTCTGCTAATTCCACACTAAGCTGAGTAGGGTTCCTGAATAGATATGTTAGACAAAGTCTAGTCGTTGAACGGTCAAAATTTCAACATTACGTAAGAAAGTTATCCGCACCATTCACCAATCCTTCAAACGTAGATGCATCAACAAACTTGGCCACACTTTTCGGAATACTCAAAATTTCCAAGCACACCGTGGGAGTGGAACTGTCTTGGTGCAGTGGGCAGATTTCGACAGGTTGAATTTTTCAGCCAGTCTTCAAAATTGTTTGCAGTGAAATGAGTATCATTGCCAGTGAGCAAAGCACATGGTACTGTCTGCTGACTGAACGTTTTTGAAATGCAGTTAGTGTGTAATCCGCACTTGCCTACGACGTGAAATAAACTTCCGGCCACCGCGAATGTGAATCAGAAATAATCAAGAAATAACCTAAGAATGGACCACAATTTTCAGTACATGTTCGTTGTCAAGCATCATAAGTCTTTCGCCAGGGTGTTTGTTTTGATGGTCGCGATTCCGTTTCGTACACAAGGAGCACAATCTCTAGAAATATTACAAAGATCAGCATGCAGTTCTGGCCACCAACTAAAGTCAGACGGACTGATTATTTCGGCTTTTCAATTCCCAAATCTCTCAAGAGTAAATAAACCAATACAGTAGATCGCAACAGGGAAAGAATAACAATTCTATCATCAAGACACAGTAATCCACATGGACTGAACATCATCCACAAGTTACCAAGGTTGTCGCATTCCCACAGACTTTCCATTCTGGTCACCGATTAGAGTTAACAGGACGGTTACTGTGTCTCCTCTGAAGGCTACCAGGCAACCTAATAATTACAAGCGAAAGTGGTTGAGTGTTCACATATGATAATTCGGTCATGCCTAATGTGCAGTCAAGGGCGCAGTGGTCAACACGGTTGCCTCATGGAAAGCGCGGTCGGAGTTCTAGTCCCGGCCGTGACAAGGATAAGCACTGCTGACGGGCTCTAATGAGGGCGAAACGCGAGTCTAGTGGTCCTACTGTTCGAAATGGGCCGACTGGAAAGTCTGTGGGACTGCTGCAGCTGCGATCAATTGTGGATGGTGTTTAAGTTATATGAAAAACTAAAATCTCCCACTATTTGATGGTAAACACAGTAATCCGCTGGGAGTAACGGAAAGTTCGTCTTGACGTTTGTAAAATTCAAGTAATCTCCGTCCGACATCACAGTTCCATCACGAGGTCAGGAATAAGTGGTAGTATTTTCAAGTATCATGACTCAATTTGGAATAAGAACCTGGAAGTGGTCGAGTCAATAGACAGTTTGAGTCACCATGCTCTCCGGGGCCAGCACCGTGATAAGTAATCGGAATGGGAATTAATGTTGCACTGCGATGCGAAGGCAAATCAAACTCCATTGCAGAACTGTTAACCCAAAAGACTTAGCAGGAGACGTTTTAGAGTTATAACTAAATTTAAGGGCTTCTCGATCAGTGACTATAGTTAAATGAACACTAAACAAGTATTTGTGAAACCTGATGATCGCCCAGTAAACCGCCAGTGGTTCTTTCTGAGTTTGTAAATATCCGCGTTCTGCTGAAGTGAAACGTCTGGGACTACAAACAACGGGATGGTCCTTTTGTTCCAACATAACTCCAACACCCGTTGGTGACGCATCGGGAATAAATGTTGTCGGCAATTTTGAAGAAAGTGTACGTACTACTGTACCAGAAGACAGAAACTTCAACGGAAATCGAAGAGTTTGTTCATATGGGTCAGTCAAGGCGAAATCATGTTGAGAATAATCAAATAAAAATTTCGCATTGGCAGCAAATTTAAGAATAAGTCGAAGATAATACTGAAGAGAACCCAATTAAGAACGAAACCTATCAAACGCAGGTGCCCTGCAAAAAGGTAAAAAAACGATCAGGATCAGTACTTCAATAATTTTCACCTACAAGAAATTCTGAACATGAGAACGCAGACGTGCCAAAAATACATTTGGAATAATCACAGAGCAGAAGTGTTCACGTCAAGCATGCAACCGTTCATCATTTGTAGGCATGGTTGGTGCATGTACAATACTATCTTGATAAATGGAACCACTCTCTAGGTTGGCAGTAATGGTGTTTATGTCATCTTGAATTATAGCAGGCAATATATTCAGACTAGAGAGCAGAAAATTTTAACAGGAAAGTCCGAAGGGAGCATTAATGGTTGTTAAGGTACTGGAAGCTTCATCAACTGGAATCTGTGTAAAAGAGTATTTTAAACCAAGTTTGGCAAAATATTTTGTCCCGTTAAGTTGATGTAGAATGTTTTCTGGTTCAAAAATGGTACAGCTTCTCCGCAAAGGGAATTTGTTTAGCATGGTTCGATAATCACCACAGATTCGAGACGCCTTACCGTCACGTTTAATTGGAGTCACAACGGGTGTAGCACAAGTCGAAGGTTGCAAGGGCAATCTTTTTTTCCGAAAGTCGATCAGTTGTTTTTGAAGAGTTCACGTAAACTAAAAGGAATGATTCGTTGCTTCATAAAAATGGGGTTGCTTTTGTGTTCGAGCGAAACCGGTTCAGTGCTTATACCACCAGAAACCTTGGAATAGGGAAAACGAAGTAGACGTCAGAAATGAAAGTGGCAACGTTTCGAAATGTCACATCTTAAGATAAAGAAATCATATGGAACTGGATCGCAAAATGGTAAAAGTTTTAACAAAGTGTTACACGAGAGAATTGAGTGTATGGAATTATTCACTAACCTTGGCATTGACCGTTCTTTTCTGCGGAACCCGGCAACGGAAAGTATGGCTTCCACTAACTTTACTGTTATGTTTCAAGTTGGTTTATGACGTCGTAAGTTCCATGAAACTCCAGGGTCGTGTCTTAACACACGCGTGAGCAGTGCAGGTGGAAATCCATCCACTGGGCCCCTTCGTACTATTTTACAACCCGACTTTTCGACTTTTTAATACAGATAAAAGCTCCGATGACAGTCCATTGATTCAGATATAATGGTTTCGCAGCAAACTATTTGAATCATAACAGCGGAAGAAAATCAGCCCACAATCACTGACTGTAGTTGAATGAAGTGGATATTGACTGAAGCGTCATACGTAATGTAATGTAACCGATAAGTATATAGGGACTTATTCAACTGTGACTATGCCGGACATTTCCAAGTTTATCCTCAGAGCAAAATCTCGTTCTGAGTGGATTCAGATGGGGATAATATTAATATTCGAAGGACAGGCTAGTGATAAGGATGGTAAACAAATGGTATCCCCAGTGGTCAGAAAAAGTTAGTCTTAGACGTTGTGAATTAATCCAGAACCTTAAAATTAGTTTTCACGTAAAAGAGAAATCAAACTGCTCCTAAAGTTCACCGATCTCCAGTATGAGGTGACGAAGGTGGATAAGAAATATTCGGCGATTATTTACTAAAATCGAAGTAAAGTAATGATGCGTTTTTTAATGTACACTACTTGTCCGTCTTCTGATACACCGCGTCACTGACACTCGCGAGTAGCTGGGGCACGAGCAGAAGTAGTCTTCTCCTCACCGCGTTCGCCACCATGAGGAAACTCAATTTCGCACACTTCGTAGGTCAGGGCCATAAGAAGAGAGCATTGTGTACGCTTTTTATACTTTCTGGACGTATCAATTTTTTACAGAATCGGAAGAAGCGTGTATCTGGGCGTGAAGCGTCTAGTCCAATGACGTTTTCTTCGCTTCTTGTCGGCTTCTTTTGCAAAAATTGCACAAAATGCCCACAATGAATGAACGCAACAGCATAAGTGAAGAGAGTGATTACAACAAACAAATGACGCTTTAGTCACGGTAACATGATGGTGCCATCAGGGCTGGGTGATTGTATCAGCTATGATCGGGAGCGTGAAGAAATACGGAGCAAGGATTACGTAGTGAAAGTTCGCTGTTAGGGTGAAGGAGATAACGAAACTAAGAATGGTCAGACTGTAGTTACATTTTGCTGTGGGACTAAGGTATATGTGAATGAAAACTAGATTACCAGTTATGAAATTAATTCACATGCGGTTTACTAAAAAATCAAAATGGAAATGACTATTCCCTTATACACTGCAGCAGCAAGATTCGTTCGGTGGACTGATGAGGTTTCTGATAGTTATGAACAATGGCAGTGTTGTTTGTAGCTCGGATGGATGGTTTTGGTATTGGTATGTTCGCCGAGCCTGGAATTTACTTTGCAAACGGTTCATCATCAAGCGAGGTGAAATCATCAGTGCGTACAGTTTTTAAGCGATTTTGAGTGCTCAAAAACTACACGCATTTATGATGTCACCTCGCTAACGAAAAAACGTTTGCAACCTAAATCCCAAGCTCGACGAACATACCAATACCAAAATTGGTGAGGTTTCCTCAAAGTTATAATTGCTCACTGGCTAGAGCGCTCGTTGGACTTCGACAGCTGTAATTAACTGCAGTTAAGTTGTATTTATATCTAGTTCAGTATAGGTATGTGGTGACCACACTGCGAGTGGTTAGGTAGTGGATACCGTAACACAACTCCGAACTAATCCAGCTTCATTTTTGTTAAGGCTCATTGTTCTTTTCCCTTCTGGGCCCTAGTGAATCGCCTGTTGTTTCATTTCACTGTTTAGTTCATACTTACTTTTTCTCTAACCCCATGGGGACCAGTTACTTTCTTAACTCCATGCACGGATATGTTCGCATACATTTGTTATGTCATGATAAACCCGTATTTGTTGAGATTGTCGTACCAACTGAAATACTACCCGAGAGTTTCCGGCAATATTATACCATCCTGTCAGTTTGCCCAAAAAGGCAATGGCATGCCACGATTAGACTTTCTGTTTGTTCCTGTGATTACTGTGTCCACCAAGTATAAATAGCTCAAACAGTCTGTAATGACTGGTGGGAAGCAAGAACGAGGTCAGTGTACAAGATAGTTTACACTCCGTAGATCGCACTTTTTCGGGTTGCGCCCAGAGCAACAATGTCTCAAGTGATGCACAATAAACAAAGTCCATGGGCCATAACCTCTTGTCTCCCGTTCACGTCATCGCTGTTACTTAGTAATCTACTCCACACCAATTTGTTTACCACCTTATTTTCTCCGTGTTGATTCACTTAGTGGTGTCCTGAGCGGTTTCATTCTTATTGTGTCTAAAGATGGGTCGCATTTACAAAATTTCAGTGGTGGTCAACTTGCATAGCTATTTAACTTACACGCGCCGCCGGACCTTGTTTGTTGTAACCGGAGTCACCTGACGTTGTCCGTAATGGTTACAGGTTTAGTACATTAAGAAGGAATCTTTACTTGGGATGGCACTTCGTCTAAAAAGAAAATGAAACCAAACTTTAGACGAAATTGGTTAAAAGTGACGAGAAATTTTATCGCAGTTTCTGTCGTAACAACACAAAGGAGAATCAGGGCACGTTTAAAGAAAAGCGAAATTGGCTCTGCAAAACAATTTAGTTCGTTCACTGGTAAGCCTACACCAGTTTTAATTTTAAAAGGATAACCAGTGTGACGTTTTTGGACGAATACCCCCTCCACTTTCAGGAAACGCTTATACGTAACCGCATTATAGAGAACCTTGGACACGACAGTACAGAGAAAAGTTCATAACAGTTCGGCTTAAACAAAGTGATCCTTAGCTCTGACTGTTCGCTGTCACATCCATACGTTATCTGGGGAAGTGGAACGTCAATATGTGCAATTTATGAACGTACCATGACAGGTAGTACTCTTAATTTATAGCGTCAAAAAAATGCAGTATCCATCTTTATGTGGTGCAGAACAAGGTACAAAATTAGTTCGAAAATCTTGCACGAAGTTCGTCTTCGAATTGTCCCGACTAAATTCATGGGGAGATCAAATTCTTAGAATGGGTTGACTTCTTTTTACAGTGCTCATACAACGACCTGTTCGCAAGGTCCACTCTCATGCAGCAACCGTTTTGAAAGGAGTCATGTTATTTTATGTAAAAAGCATACGGGACCGAACAGTCATCCCCTAAATCCCAACAACAACTGTATTCACTATTTGCCGTGTTATCAGACCTCGAGATATAGCACAACGTGGACGACAAACTGTCATCACTTTAGTCCATTTAGGTTGGACTGCGAAAAGACCGAACACCACTGTGACCTTAACGTCCGGTTATCGATCGTTCAGTCGTGGTTTAAGTTACACCAATGCCGCACGTGTGGCTTACAGATTTTACGGGTGATAACAAGATAAACTCCGAATGAAGTACAGTGTTTCGAATCTACTAACAGTTAAGTACCAGGCCGAACCACTTGCTGAGGGAGAAAATGGAAGTTGATCACCAGGGTGGAACGTTAGCCGGCCGACTGCCTTATGAACAGCTGTAGATAAACGAGGGCTTTGAAACTGAAAATTTGAAAATTCATTGCAGAATTTTGGAGTTAAATTAAGGGTTTTAATCATTCCGTTTCGTGTACAATGACCTGATAGATCAAGTGTATCGGTCATTCCTGACAGCACGCAGCAAAAATGCACAGGTATCCATTCACTCTGTGGTATGATGTGTAAGTAACTGAACAATTGGTCCAAGTATTCGATGTTCCGGAGTGTGGCGCTGATAAAACCGGGTTACATCGAAACAGTTGTCCTCGAATTCGAAAGTGATCAGCTAAACCAGCTACCAACAAAATGCAGGTATCTAGCCCAGCAACTCAAAAATCCCAAACTATTACTTCACGGCGTTGATGTTAGAATTTCGCAGCAAGTAATGGCGATTCGTCACGGATCGATAGAGGAATAATAGCACTTCGTTTTTTGACTGAAGAAGTCACCGACTTATATCGGTGACTTCTCCGTGACAACTCCGTTGCAAGGAATTACAAAGGGAGTGTGTGCGGTTGTGGCGAACCTGAACTGTCATTGAACAGCCTCGAAGCAGTGTTGTGCTGAGAAGAGGTTAACAAAATGGTGTAATGTTTGAAAGACATAAATATAGCCTCATCTACTTGCAGTGTGGAAGCCGACTGCCTTGGTAAGCAAGAAACGGAGATGTATTGGAACACATAGCAATTCTAGTTTTGAGGCCGACCATACATCCAATAGAACGATTCAAACAAACGAATAGACTTTGGTCACTTAGGTAAACTGACCCAAACATTTGATGTCTGCGCGATAAAAACACAGCAAATTTCGCGTTATACTGACTGACGTCCTTTAATATCACACCGGAAGCAATCGTAGATACTTGGAATATGGATTAAGGTAATGTCTCCGGTTCACAGTGTTCACCCCTTTAGATCGACTTGTCTTCGCGACAATTTGACGAAACACTGTATCAATACTGGCTTTAAATTAAATCAGGAGATTTTTGCCAACTGTAGTTTATCCAACACTGGTTCATATGTTATACAATTTTATTCTCTTTGAGATCATCCGCTTGCGTCGCATATTTTAGAAAACCAAGCAGAGTGCACAGTCACCTTTCTAAACGCAGATGGTGTTTGTCATGTTGACTAGCGGGTCAAAATTCAATGGAATGGTTGGTCATCAACGGATGTGTGCCCGATGTTGTTCGTTTCAGAATGCACCTGCAAGGTAGTGTGCAGGTTGGGCTGAAACAGTTGGAACGGTTACCTTTAGTTCAGAATTTCTAAACTGTGCCTACGACTATGGCAGACAGACTAATGAATATACATGCACTAAATTGCGCTGAAAATTATTTCCTGAATGGCCATTAGGCTTGTCCACACTTTCCAACAAAAACTGACCGTTTGATCGTTATATGATGGAATGCATAATGACCCGTAAATCGTTAGGATGAATTCCAAAAAAATATACGAGACGAAAATATCCTTTGGAAACTTATCCGTGTCGTTAACTCGAATGTGACCTCACATCTTACAGCTCTTGCCTAAACTTTAAAGCTATCACTCTTCTTCATAGAAAACTTCGGGGTTAAAGTAAACTTCCTCGTAATAGTATGTGCAATGAAGGCCGCTTAAAATCAACTTGTAACAAATCGTCTTGGTGGTTGACTGATTGTTTTTGATTGCCAGCTTGCTTGTGTAGTTCTTTTGTGCTACATGCCGCCTCTCACAATTGCTTTCATGCAGCGGTCATCAGAGGTTAATACGTATTGTGTATAATTCATGTATGCACCAAAAACAAAACAATCCTGTCACTCATAATGTTGCTTACTCTAATTTGGGTCGTTATAATTTTGCTTGACATATGGAATGAACCGCTGTTGTTTTCAAATTTTATTTTAAAAAAATAATACTTTTTTTCTTTTTAACCCACATAGTAACGGTATGGTGGCTGACGGCCGGTTTAAACCGCCAGAAAATGAAATTTTCTACTGTGTACGAAGTCAGTTTACATTATTATAGTCGAACATAAAATCAAGCCCCAACGAAGCTCAATGAGATCCACTGCTAGTGTTAAAAATGGCAGTCGACAAGTAATTTTTCGATTCCTATCGGAAACAGTGTGGATGTAATCAAGACAGCAATCGTTTCAAAATAATGAGAATAAAGGCATAGGCGTACATATGTTTTCGATAATTCTTCTTCACACCGGTACAGTTATATGAGAAGTTAATGCAGTTAGATCGAGATATCCATCAGACTTATTACAGAGAAACTAGGTCACGGTCATTCAAGTCAAGGTCGGTCGGGCCTTCAAGGTTGTATATCGCGTTCCGTGCAACCCATCAAAAACTGTCCGAATTGGAACACTGTACTGCCAAGGCTATTAGAATCAGGCTGCTTGCCGCGGTATTATGTTAGTAAAATCGGTTTGTTCAGGCGTTGCACTTGCCATGACCACAAATCCATCGGATCGGTGGCGAACGTGTGCGGTCAAACCAATGGACAAACGTGACGCAACCGACTAATCAAGCCATCAACAATTGACTGACCAGTGACCTAGTTTCTCTGTAATACGTCTGATCGATATCGCGATCTAACTCCATTAACTCCTTATATAATTGTACCGGCCTGAAGATGAATTATCAAAAACCTTTATTCACCTATATGTCTTTATTCTCACTATTGTAATGGGCATGTTGGGAACGTTTCCAATAGTTTGTAACACAACCTCCAAATAATCTCTACTTTCTCTCTCTCGTACCAGATAAAAAAAAAGAACTTACTTCTTAGGAAGCGCAAAATATTATCCACGTCTTGTTGTATAGTAGACCTCGAGGAAGCCTTCGAAGTAAATTTGATCTTCAATGGTTTTAGAATGCCCGCCGATCATCTGACAATGTTGTGATACACCTAACGTGCCAACAATGAGCTGACCTCGACTAACAGTCGCAAATTGGCCGTGCCATTATTTTACTGGTGGTAACAAACTAGCTATTAGCTGGAAAAATTAGAAAGTCTGTGGTCCAGCTGAGCCATTAAACAATCGGCTATTCAATACATCATTAGACCTGAGACTGCTCATCAATAATATATCTTCCTCTCTGATTTGTTTTACAATGAAAGTCAGTAAAGAATTACCATTCCCCATACTTCTAAATATTTCTGAATACGTGACCCTTCAACTTAATCGGCAGTTTGTTCAGGTTGAGGAACGACCTTGAAATGGTGAGTAAAACTTTGCTTTCGTTGCTTAATAGATGCTCTATAGAAATCAACTTTATCGTTTATTTTGAAGAGCAAGGGGAGAACAAACGGTGACACCAAAATTAAGCAACATAATTGTAAAAGGTGAATGTGAAAACAAGCTCTCTGTTAAATGTGGGGCGGTGCACAGTTAGCAAAACTGAACAGTTGGCGAGACCTCTGACAAGAGTAGTAGGCGTTAACAATCCAGCCATCAAATAAAGGGTTACCTGTGCGGTATGTAACAAACGGATTTTAGGATGGAAAAAATATACGAAAAAATAAACGGTCAGTCTCACAAAATCAAAAGCTCTTCAGGACACAGGGATACTATCACAGTCAAGGCTCACGCAACGGGACAGAAAAATGTCCTTCATAGTAAGACAGCTGTCAGAGAGGTGACAACAGTTACCTCCAGGTTCCACGAATTCTTTGAAATAGTGAGTAAAACGTTGGTTTTGTTGCATAATAAATGCACTATAGAAAGCTAGCTATTATCTGGTCTAAAAACCTAAAATACAACATTAACCTCCACTGGTTAGGTTACTGTATAGAATCGTAGGTAAACAAAACTTGATTACGCTCAGTTTGGGGAAACATGGATTATTGCAGTAGCGTCTTCATTTCAATAAATTTAAACCAGGTCACCATCACACTTCGTAAACCCCTATCTCGTCTGACGTTCATTTTTTATGAGTATTCTCGCATTTACCGATGAGTTCGAACGAGGAAACGAACGGAACTACTATATCTACCTAATGGATAGGTCAACAAAAGTTACACGGATTATATATGGTACGTGAATTATATGTGATAATTGTGAATGCAGTTCGTTAAGTAACCTTGTCATATAAGACATCAATGAAGGTAGTACTGCAACCGTCAGGAGGGAAACATTCATGTGTATAGCAACGTTTAAAAGAAAAATTATTTTAAATATCACTAAATTGTACCTGATCGTCACGCAAGAGGTTGTATTAGCACATCTCACCACACACTGAGAGGAATTCAGACATATTGCAGCACCAAAACATGACAGCAAAAAAATTGCTTCGTCACAGGTGACTCATTGGGATAAAGATTGAGAGAAACGATTAATAATTGTTTATCAAAAGTATCATAACAATTATTTATACTCTAGTGAAACTTTAAGATTGCCCGCAAAGATCCGTGTAGATGTAAGAGCTGTTTTGATTTTCTATCACAAAAACAAATCGTAATCGTGAGACACTCTCAGATCCACCACTGTATCGATGGTTGCCAATCCTTGTTCAAAAAAGACCACTCAAACTGCCCAATTACTTGTTAGTTAACAAAACATAACCGAGTTAAACATTCCAAATCTTCCCCCCGGAACACCAAGGAATGACGATCACTGCTCACACGAGATTATGCTTTAACTATATTGCATCCGGTCTTTTGCGATGTTTGTCGAGTACTGTTTGACATGCACACCTCGCTATCAGTTAAATCGAGGCGTAACTCCAACTGCAAATGGAATTATGCATTATTGATGAGCTGTAGCATCTACAAAACTTGAATGCTTCTCTTGAAACTGAACCGACTGAAAAGTCGGTGTGGGCCTGATGACTACCATCAGAACTGAGCGAGGCCGAACTTAAAGTTGAAAGAAGAACACCACTAATCAGAGTTTCCTGCATAAGTTCCACACACACACACAATCTTAAAGAAGGTTGGCGTTGTCAACCCACTTCCCTGTAGTTGACACCATAAGACAACACAATGATCCATCGTTCTAGAGCATTATAATGCATCGTGAATCCAAATGTATGCGGCTATTTTTAATGTGACATATCAGGAAAGGAAGAACTAGTTTAGCGTAACGCATTTCACCACCACAAGTTCTTTCTCTGTAACATTTGCTGATTAACATTTGTTTCCCTCAAGAACAAAATCAAACTATATTTCAGTTCGTCTACGTGTGAAATTAGGACAGTATTTTCTTTCAGTCTACATATCAGGTTCCGATCAAGTGAATTTTATTTTTGCCGTCTTAAGTGAAACCGGTATACTGATCGCACGAATCACTGTAATGCATCCACCTGGGCCTGAAAATCCTAGCATGTTCATAATGTTGCATTCTGTTGGTGGTTTATTTCGTCCTTCCACATTGAGACATTGAACGTCATGGTTTTATTGACCTAAGGGTATCCACCAGCTAACTATCGCTTATTTCGGAGAGCAATTTATACAAATTCACCCAAATAAAGAACAAACGGTGACATCAGGATTGAACAACAAAGATAAAAATGGAAATTCAAGGCAAGCTGCCTATCAAATCTGGGGCGCTGCATGGAAAACAACACTGAACAGTTGATAATTCCATCCATGAGAATAGCAAACCTTAATAATTCCAGTCATCAAATGAAAGTTACCTTTGTGATATGTTAACAAAGAGTAGTGACAAAAGTAGAATTGGAAGCTCCTCAGGGTAAAACGGTGCTATCACAGTCAAGGCCCATGCATTGGAAAGGAAAAATGTTCTTCATTGCGAAACAGCCGTCAGAAGATAGCAACAGTCAATGCCAGGTTCCCCGCATAAATGTACGGTAGGTTTTCAAAGAACCTAGAAAAGTTGGCAGGCATAAATCAGTGATTGCATAGAAAGGCAGTCCCAGTCGAAGAATCGCATTGCAAGAAAAGAGATACCTGATACCAGGAAAAGTGATGATCGTAAGTGAATGAGAACTACGATCCACGAAATGCCCTTAGTATGGAGGGCCTACTGAATGGAGATATTGTGAGAGTCGGTCCCGCATTTCACACCCTTGTCTGTTCAGACAAATTGGCCTCGGTAGTCGTGCACTATACTGACGTCCAGTACCACAGAAGCGCTTTCACAAAGCGTGATAACGTCGGGTTTGTTATACGAGCTCCCTGTTCGTACCCGCAACTCCTCGAAGACTGCGTCGCCTAGATTTCACAATCGTTTCGCCAGGCCATTGGTCACGTAGTTGTGCCGAGCACAACGCACATCGCGGGTGATCCATCACGACTGCAGAATATTGGAAAGGCTTCCTGGTTGACTGTATTTGCTTCGACAGAGAACTGAGTAATCACTTCGGCCACCTCGATAACTTCGGACTTTAGTCCGCAGAATATCACATTAGAGCTAGATAGCACGGATAAAAGTCCTGTGGAAAATGCGGTCTGGATTAAATAGCTATCGACTGAAGAGTGGAGAGCGAGACACTTCCTGAAGACCAAGGCCGCCCAGCACATGATAAAGCTTATTCATCCATGCCACATGGATCTCCTCCTTGTTCGTCACTACCACACCAAAAACGCGCACCGGGACGTTCATGTACCTCATGACAAAGTCAGACGCACCATCTTTGATCACATTTCGTAAAATTGAGTACTGCAAGATAAAATTGGACGCTTTGAACAAGTAAATAATAGCCGCACACATGCTGGAAGACATGGTACGTGAGGTATGGAGCAGCGTATGTGGTGTTGATGTTGTTTCGAGGCAACCATCACAGTGTAGGGGTGCGAATTTAAGAGTGGACAGTTGCAAGTGCCTATTTCAATGATCAACCAATATCTTGAGAAAGCAACGTTCCAAAGTTGAGGATATCGCCCTCGGTCTCGGTGCACTGGGAGGGAAAGGGCTATTGACTTTCGGAACGAGCGGGATGCGGGAGTGACACAGACCAACTGAACAATCTTCAGTTGATGGGAAGAGGCCGGAATATTCCGCCAGGCTATTAGTTTTGTTGCGCTTCAAATGTTTGAGCCGCAGTTCCTCCAAACTTGACCATTCTTCATGACGTTCTCTTCTGTTACTGTGAGCCACCCCTGCTTTTTTCTTTGATTTGACAACATATAATCGTGGAGAAATTTGAAATACTGCAATTCAATTGGATCCAAACTCGTTATCAGCTATGAACTCAATGGCACACACGTCATTAGTACACTTGGTGAACGATAAATAACCGAAAGAGATATATGCTCAACCATTCCAAGCCATCCCCTAACTCAAATTATACTAGAAAGAACGAAAAAAGGCACCCGTTTGCCTTGGACATACTTCAAAACTTGAACAAGATTTCATACTACAGAGCGCATATGAAACAATGCTACCGTCTGGGCATAACTAAATGCGAACTGACAGTAGACTTACCGAAGTGTCCATTACATACGAATCGCTGTTAAGCCTTTATACCCAGGGTAACCGTCACTTCTCTCGTTCATACACAGTTCCGAATTACCAAAAATGAGACTTTAGTTCTGATGTCTAACTAATATCACAGTCATAACCCTAGAAGAAATAATATTGTTCGTTGCACAACATTGCACATTGGAAAAACGGTCGTTTTGGGAATTGATTAATAACATTCGTGTAGAATTGGCATTGTGTCCATAATTGAGTCCTGCGAAGGAATGATCTTTATGATGGGTTCGTTGTTGGGAGTGAGTAATGACTTAGCGCAAGCTGATCTCCGAAATGAGATTTATCCAGGGGTAACCGAAATTTGTTCAAACTACTAACAAGTAGTCACACTGACAATGGCAATTAATCAAACCCTTTCTGGAACTACCGAACTCCTTATTGTAGATATGCTGCAAATATGGATCTAACTTAAAACGCCCAACTTTATGCGTTATTCATTGCATAACTCGGGATTCGCTCTAACTGGCTGGGCCTATCTGAAGAGAACCAAGATCGC
>JTDE01000989.1:112881-129370 GCA_014338405.1 Paragonimus skrjabini miyazakii | reverse complement strand
TAATCTGTGTGCGCAGAAGTCTTTTGTTCAAGCGCTGAAGTTACCATGGCCTACCGTCGTTGGAACACTTGACACGGCACCACAGTAACCATGTCCGTAATCCCAAAATGATATTAGATTCACACTGTATTAACTTTCACAAAATCTTGACTTGACAACTAATCGATGTTATGTTTGTATAAACCTATCGTGCTGAAGGACGTTAAGTCCGGGAACAAAACATCTTCGTTGTCCCTTTTATGGACCAAAGCTTTTAATCACATGGTGGCCAATCTAGTGAGCATCGCTTGCTATAGACAGTGAATTTCCATTTAGCAAATAATGATTGCTTACCCCTTCAAGGTTGTAGTAATGAACTAAATACAGTGTGATATTACTTCGGTACACGACTTCAGTGATTTGGATTACAGCAGAATGTTGAATGTTTGAATATAGACGTAACTGTAGTTAGGTCCCTTTCCTTCCGCTTCTTCTTTTCCTCTTCTCCTTCCGTATACAGGGTTTGCTTTTTTTCTTTCGTGTTTGTGTGGCAGTTAAGCATCAGTGTAAGCCATTGATGTATTGCTGTCAATGATGGTGATAATGATGATGACTTGAATTGATGGATTTTCCAAGGGATTGTCGCAACTGAACTGCCCGCCTATTCACCTAGTATTAGTTGAATTAACGCAGATGTTAATTCATTATAATCACAGTGTGGTCATTCAGTGCCGTGAAATGAATTAAAGGGATAATCATTGTTGGTTAAAATGATGGGATGTTTCCGTTGGTTGTTTGTTTAATAAACGTTTAATTCATTGAGCGACCGCATTAGTGTTCTTAGTTCTTGAGCCATTCAGTCGGTTTGCGGATATCTTCTATTCATTTGACGTGCCCGTTTGTGTATAGCGGGAAAAGCTAAATGTTGCAATATGGTAGGTAGGCATTTTGCATGATATAGTTATTAGTAACTAGTCTGGCTTGGTCGACGATCAATAAGTTGCTGCAGATGATTTGACTTATTCCCTCATTCAGTACACGCGCCCCTGGGATCTGGCCAGACAAAACACAACTTCTGGACTGAATAATAAAGCGGCTGCCTAATCGACTGCAAAATACACCGACGTATGTCATCCATAGACCAAGTATAATCGCTAGCGATGGAACAGTACCGCATATTGTGAATCCCACACTACCTTAACGTAAAGATTTTAAATACGCGCTTGAAAATCTGCAAGCGAAGCCATAGCATACTTATAAATAAGGTCCAGTAATGATTACCATGGAAGTGTGAATACGTCGCTTCAGCTATAGTGTAACCTAGGTGTTCTTAGCCTTTGATAATGCATTTGTTGATTATTCTTTCTTGTACGTTGTGGAAGCAAACTGCCAACTGTCAGAAGTGAGCAACCTGACGCTTTTTTATTATGCATATATCTGGCTAGTTCAGACGCGTCTCACTAACTGTATCGTCGCTCTTCTGTTGTCTTCTTGAGATCAGCAAGTTAACCTTGTCTTTGATACCTATTCTTGACATATATAATTCATTTTGCCATGCTACATCAAAATAATCTGCGCAACTACCTGAACAAATTTAGCAGAAGTGGCGCACACAAAGCGTGAGATATATTGTCGATTTTGTTGCCAACATAAAGAACATTATATGAATGAGCAGTACATGTATTTCTTACGTGAACGTCTGCTCGTTGATCACAATGTGACCCGCAGGTTCAACATACCAATCAATTCCGTACACCAGGGCCTATTCTGAAGAAGGCGTTTTCATGGCTTACGCCCAACACACTACTCAAATTTGGCGGGCCATAATCCCAATCCAATGGAGTTACATTTGCGTTCATTACCGGTGGACATATTCATGAACATACCGAAGCGTCAACATCTAAGTCGTAATATGTAAACCATTCACTTCCATCAACGTTATACCGGCGATATTTTTTATTAAAATGGGAACGTGGTTTGTCTGTTGTTGTTCACTCTTTCAGTCGAGTTCATCCCTACTTCACATTTATTTTCGAAACGGAATCAGAAAACTGGTTGTTTCTTAAATATGGACTTGAAGAGTCATCCAGATTGAACTTAACAGTGTACTGTTTATAACACGTCGGTGTGTAATTTCTACTAAGTTTGTGCCCCATAAATAACGCTAACATACCAGCCAAGCCATGCGGATTTGGTTTACGGATAAATTATTCCAGGAATTAAAGATAGTTGTCAATATGTCGAACAAAGATGGCTGTCCTGATCGCCATATAACCTGGAACATAATCATAATCGGATCATAAGAACGATTCTTCACGCTCAAGTGGGTTGTATCTACTTAACTTTATCTTGAATCTAATATCGTGACCGAAACAGTTAACCGTCGACTTCATACGACCCTCAGACGTTCATTCCCGATGGCAATCTTTCGCTTAGTTTTGTCTGCTTGTACTGAACCTGAAAACTGTTCATCTTCGAGCAATCCACTCTCTTGCTGTTGTACAACATAATGTGTAGGCCGGGTGACGGAGCGTTCTTCCAAATGGACGAAAGAATACCAGCCAGCACGGCTCATGACTAACTTGAACAAAAACGTTGACAGCGTAGTCTTTGCACATCTGGCCAATATTGACCCTTGAGGTTACTCCACCCAGGCTTTCCGTACAGTCCACAAGGTTTGGGTCAATCATCTCAGCCTGGTCTAACAACAGATACTTGTTACAATCGGATCACTTGCTTACACAACCTGCTTCTTTGTTCAGATCGGAAGTTTACATGGGTTCTGCAGTTGCTGTGATCACCAGCTTCCATTCACTCTCAAATTGGCACTCCAAATCAGTGACCCAATCACGCATGAAACCCCGAACGACTCGTAAACAGTATTGGTTGAATGGTCACACAGTATTCGTTTGGAATGTCCTCATGCCTGGCACAGACCAATACTTCGCCCTTTTCGCTTATTGAGTACTGTTTTAAAATCGTTGAACGTATGCGGTTGTATTAACCCGTTAAAGAGTAATGATGCAACAGAAGTGTTCGCCATTATATTCTACGAGTCATTGTGAATTTTTGCTTGAACATTTTAAAAATTTGAATCGAGTGCCAATGAAGTAGCAACATTGTGCACTGTCCTGTTTATGTTCCACTTGGAAAAATCCTTATTGACCTAAAACTTTGTCTTTGTGGATCGATTCTTTAAACAGCGCCACTATCGATCCCCGTTGCCTCACCAACACATTGTAGTGTGTCAGCTGAAAGCGATTATCAACCAGATTACAACTGTCAATTTTGTTTGCTCAATAACACTCGAGTGTACTGATCACATGATATTGTCAGATGTTTTTATATAGGGCTGACTTACGCTTATATAAGCGGAAAACTTGAAAGATTTTTTCATCTATCATGAGGCCTGTTATTTTTTTGGTTGTGTTGTATTTGTTAGTAGGGTTGACGGTAGCTGTACCCCGGATGTCCAAGTACAGGCTAAAATATGATGTGGACCCATCAAACAAATTGGAGAAGCGTTTGGAGACCGAACGAGAGACGTTAGTTCACTTGAAGGAGGCTGGTAAAATCGATATGGACGGTGAGAAGCGGGCGCATCAGTTTGCCAGGTACGATCATTTCGATTACGACGATGGCTTCTATGGCGATAAATATGACGACATTCAGTCAAGAGATGTAGTCCATCCACAAGTCGAAAAGCTCGGACTGAGCCAGTATCAAAAGAAGCAGGCTATCCGTTATGAAAAACGATTGGAAAAACAACGAGAACTATCACAAGAAATCAGACATTTGCCCAGATTTATCAAGGTTGAGTCACGCGATAAGTATGACAATGAGTACGTATATGGGAGTTATGGGCGTGGCAACAAACACGGTTCCTTTGACAGATATATCGACAACCGTGACTACAAATTCGATCGATACGATGGACCGAAGGACGAATATGATGAAGATGACTACTAATCGACGTGTTTAGTTTTCCAAATATAGCTTTTGTTTACGCACTTGGTCATTCGCCTCTGACTTCTCCGTCCTTCATTAAACCGAACCGGTCGTTATGTCACTACTGTTTAGTTGACCTGGGGCAACATTCCGTGAAATTCTTGAGGATTAGTACAGTTTCGTTTGTTATAGTTCATCTAATATAAGCTTCAGCTTAAGAGTTTGCGTTTAGTCATTCACAACGATACTTCATTTGCGTATCGACAGTTTCTTTACTAAGTTACAGTTTCTCTCCGTCGTTGAAGAACCCGCCACGTCGAAGAGATCCGTGCTATTATAACCGGCGTAGATTTGAGAAAAATAAGTTGAGCAGAAGATATTAGAATTTGTGCATCTGTGAATGTTAGGTCTTACAAAGTGGTTATAATTGTGTTCCGTTTTGCGGTCTACGTGTTGGCAGTTTTCTGTACACTACGACAGACTTACACTTATACAGTATCGCGATTGTTTCTCCGTCGTTATTTCCATATTATTACCATGAAAACGCAAAATTCGTAAACAGTTTCTGCATGAACAAGCTAGATCTGTGTTTTGTCTTGGCAACCGCTGATATTTTTGGGAAATTTTTGTCGGAGCTCCCTACAAACGTAGAACTGAACATCAGTTGTGAACCATATTTATCGAATACAGACACTAACAAAACCTCAACTCAACACGACTGCTGAGTTTGAATTTTTTACACGTGGGTCTCATTTAGATGTCTGCCGAACCATTCATGAATATTGCAATTTATACTTTGTTGCAATTTCTTTTCCTCATCCATATTTAAGTTTAAATTTACTGGACTTCCCTAACGAAATACAGTCGCACAAGATACGGAGGCGGTTTCCAGCGCATTGATCGACCATTCGGGTTGTATCGTCTGCAGTTTTGTTCCAGGCGGCTGAAGTGATTTCCAGATTTTTCAATCCATCTGCTCGGGTGATAATATGTGAACCACCTTTTCCAGATCAGGTCTCATCGACATTCACTCGGTGACCAACGCAACCGTGAATCAGTGAAAATAGCGTTCTGCTCAATCAGTAATGAGGAAGCTTTTAGTCAGCTTGCCTCAAAGTTTTTAGCGGCCAGTGGAATCAAGAAGTAGTTGTTCGGTAGATAAATTGACGTGACAGATGTCCAATTCTGTCGTAGTTTCATAGCTGATTCGGAACGTGCCGTTTCCTAACCGAATTTCAAAGTGGCTACGATTTGTTCCTGTCGTTCACAGGCCTTTTCATATGAGTTAATTTCAGCACTTTTTTAGTCATCTCCGCCTGACAAGTGTTCCTCACATCATATTCACTGGGATGGCAGCCAACTTACGTTTACGAGCACAGGACCGCTTGTCATGTGACAACGTGACGGACACGAACAGCAGCATGGTATTGGTCCAGTCGGTTACCCTAACATGCATGACGGTCTTTAGTAGAGTTACACCACGTGTAGTCGCTTTTATGTGGTCCGTTTGTGTCAATGACTGAGATGCAAGGGGCAATCTCTACATGACGCTTCTCTTCTTCTCATGTTGGAACGTTACGCTGGAGATGTGGAGGCTGAGAAATGTACGTAGTCGCAGCAGTCTCTCTCCATTGTCAATGCGTCGTGTTCGAACACCAAATCTATCACTTAACCGCTTCTCTTCTGAAAGGGAACGGGTAAATTTACGTCGCAGAACGCATTCTAGCCAGCGTTTCCGCCGCTATTCGTTGGGGTGCATATCGATTTACTGGACGAACCGTTGTACTAAGTCTTACTCTGGTTGGAAGGCAGTTGAACAAACTTGGTTCTTTCTTAGAACTCAATATGGTTACCACTTCGACTGGATGACATGCTTCAACTTCGACCGTCACCCAACGCCCTAAAGAAAATGGGCTTGAATCACCTGTCACCCAAGATTGTGTACAAGTGAGTAACAGTGCTGTAAGCAGATTCACGTGTCAGAGACTCAACACATCAAGCTGTGAAACTTATGGGATTACTCGCCAGAACTGCATACCGATCTGCTAGACCGGATTTGTAGACAATGAAAACGTCAATGTTTGCTAGTAAGTTTCGCGTTAAAAACTGTTTGTCAGCTATAAATAAACTGATCGTGGAGGAATTTGTTGACAAAGTAGAAGAGAGAATAGATAGTGACTGAATAATGTCACTTCTGATAGTCCGCACGAGTTTGAATTGATGGATGCCATCTCGAGTCTCTGATACAGATGGCCAATTTTCGAGACGGCACGAAGTAGGGTCTTAGGGGAATCCACACGGAGTCAGTAGCTTAAAAGTTTCATTCAGTTATCTGCGATGAATTTGTATAGCGCGAGGGCGCGGTGACAGATTCTAGTTACGGTCGTGCACCGTAGATCTAATCAAAGCCTCATCAGGTTTTTTTAAAAACCGGTTAAGTTAGTGCGCCAGGGGTCACAATCAACCGTTGGGCAACCGCGATGTTTTTTATTTGTGTATACTTTTACCAACCTCAGGCAGCGTCGCAACGTACAACTCTGCAAGTTAAACTGGCTATAGTCTGAATACTCCTCTTTTTCCAGTACGACATGGTTGTACTTGTTATCACCTAAGTCCCAATCGGTATGATCCTCAGAATTAGCGCAGTGTTGTAACCTATACAAGTCACAATAGGTCACGGGATCGCATTTGCGCATTTGTTCAAATTTTCATAAATACTTTATAGTAATTAGGAAGATATTGTTCATAACTTTGCTTTGCACTACATAACTTTACTACTTTGGCTTACAGTTTTAAACTGCAAGTTGCGCGTTAAGACTACTCAGTTATCCTAGGATTATGAGGTTAGAAGATTTTTAGCAGGGGTGTATTGCTGAATCCAAATGAGAGATTTTCGAGTCTTCGGCATGACTTCGTAGCTCTATTGGTAGTGGATTTGCCCTGTCTGGGCATTCCGTTTCTGCAGCTGATTCGAATCTAACTGAACCTCATGTTTTTGGTAGTTACATTTTCTCTGAGTTAGGAACTCTGTCAAACTACTTACTGAGAATGCAGTTGAACTTAATTTCAAGTTGAACATCATTCATATTTGATTGCAGACTTCGCATTTAGATAGAATTTCTGTCCGGCATCTTCTGAAAAGAAGCTACTTCCCCTCCTTTTCTCCTCTGTTTCTTCTTCCTGGCCAGGGTTTGCTTCTTCTTCATGGTAGCATGGCAGTTAAGCACCAGTGAGAATCACCGATGTATTGCTACTCATGGTGATTATGGTGATGGTGAAAATGACAAACTATATCGTGTTGCATTCAGTCTTGAACAACTGTTATTAGTATTAAATAATTGATTATCCTTCCATTTGTCTCGGCCCTGCGTGTGCTTCACGGAACAGTGGGTAAAGTGCAGTAGAAATGTCTATCCTTAAAGCACGCCATATGCGAATGTTTTTTGGATAAATCGTCATTTGACTTTTTATAGATGTCACGCTACTGTCACCTGATTTCCCGGTGTCACTACTTTGGAAATTAGGCTTGTAAACTTTTTTGAGTTCTCAAGTACGTCTGGTGATAACAGTACACAAAGAATATACTCGATCCTTTCCTTCGTCTGTGCTTGCCAAATAGATCTTCGATTATCAACGTAATAAATTTATGACAACGGTGCGTTCTTACTGGTTAATCATTTGCTTGGGAGAAATTTTCGGGGAACGCGGTGTGAAATGTACTTCCTCCGTACGAGTACTAACTACTACTGAATCGATACCGTACTCGTCTGCCAAAATGCTACGTTGGTCATCCCCACTTATCAGTTTATTTACTAAGTGTAGCTGTAGCACTTCCGAATCGTAAACGGAACGGATATGGGAAAACATGTGCTCATTAGTAAGTAATCCCTTGGTTAAGCCACAACGAGTTAAAAACCAAAAGAGTTATCGGTTTCGCAACGTTTCGACCCTCTCGTAGAGCCTTCATCAAGCGATTTAAATCAGAAAATTTACGATGTACAAGCTTCAAATGAGACCGTCATCAACTGGCACATGTTTGCGCGTTTCACCTGCGGTATGTAGACAGGCTATCAATAGGCTGTATGGGTTCACCTGAGGTCACCACGTGACGATCTCAGGTGCGAATAAGCATTCAGAGTTGATGTGTAGATCGATCGTACTCCGACTCGCCCGGAATCCGCATTACTCCTCAGGAACATTGGCTTCCGATACATCCGTATTCAGCCGGTTCAGAAGGATTCCGACAAGCATCTTGCCTACGCAGCTCAGCAGACTGATACCCCGATAGCTGTCAGGGTATTGCTCGCTACCTTTACTTTTAAACAAAGGTACTATCACAGCATCCTTGAAATTTTGTGGCATCACCTCGTGCTCCCAGATGGAGTGAACCAACTGGAGCAGTGCACGTTCCATCGCCGGCCCGCCATTCTTCAGGATCTCACCTGGCAATCCATCTTCACCTGCAGCCTTCCCGTTGCGAAGTTAGCCAATCGCTCTCTGCAACTCTAGTAAATCCGGGGCGAGAGCAAGTAAAGTTTTGAAGGACTGTTGCGGTAGGCGTTTCACGGTCACCCAATCAACGGTAATAGAACGGTTTAGTAGGCTACCAAAGTGTTTGCGCCAGACCTTCATGATATCATCTGGCTGGGTGCACGAACAGCCGGTGTCTACGTCTGCCAGTGCTTTAGTAGACTGGATCGATGGACCAAAGATCGCTTTGAGCGAATCGTAGAACTCCTTATGTTATCGACGATCTGCGAAGCCCTGTATCCACTCGCCTTGCTTCATCCACCAGTTGTTCTTGATTCCGCGACCACGCTCGGCCAGTTGACGGCGGATACTCCGGAACGTCACCTCGTTACCCGGATCCACTGTGGAGGCAGCAAACGCGGTATTCTTCTCTTGTACCAATTCGGCGATAACCGCGTTGTTGTTGTCGAACCAGTCCGGACGTTTCTGGCGTTTGACACCAATCGTCTCGGTGGCTGCCGTCGTGATCCGTTCCTTGATGAACTGCCACATACCCTCAGGGGTAGCGGATACAGGGGCGTCGTGCAGACGAGCGGCAACTGGTGTTCGCTGCTGGACAGCTTCAAGTGAAGTGCCGGGAACGGAACCAGCCGGTGTATGCCCTCTTCGTAGACTTCACCAAGACGTTCGATTCCGTGAGCCGCGAGGCGCTGTGGACGGTGCTTGGTAAGTTTGGATGTCCAGGTAAGTTCGTCAGTTTGATTAGATTGTTGAATGTGGGCATGAGGGCGAAGGTTCATTCGTGTGGATCTACCTTTGACGGTTTTGACATTGTCACTGGCTTGAAGCAGGGTTGTGTCCTAGCCCCAGCCTTATTTGGTTTATTTTCCACTGCCATGGCAACAGTTGCTTTTCAGGACTCTGAGGAGAACGGCGTTGGGGTAGAGTACCGGACAGATGGGCGCTTACTGAATTCCCAATGTTTCGGCGCCCCAACCCGGTTACATACCCCAACGATGCGCATGCTTCTATTCGCAGATGACAATGTGTTGTTCGCGCACAGCGACTGGCCACGGCTTTCGCAACCGCGGCATCCAAGTTAGGACTGGATATCAACACAGGTAAGACATTTTCTTTCAGCCTTCCCCGGGCGGAGGTGCTATCTGTGCACCTTCACCTTAATTCCGTGTTAATGGAGATGTTGTCAGCAGCTGCACAGATTTCTGCTACTTGGATACCAATCTGTCCACCGATTTGTCCGTGGACCGCGAGTTGAGAGATCCTGTGGCTAAGACTAGTACTGCTTTCGGACGTCTTGAAAGACGCGTTTGGAACAACCACAGCCTGAAGCCGAGCACTAAGCTCTTCGTCTACCGTTCAATGATGCTGTCTATACTGCTGTACGGCAGTGAAACGTGGACATTCTATCAGTGGAATATGCGTTATCTGAGCCGCTTTCATTTGCAATGTCTAAGACTCATCTTCGATGGTCGGATATGTTTTCCAACACTGAGGTACTGCGGCGAGCGGACATGAACCGGATAGATGCCCTGCTGATGTTGAATCGGCTTCGTTGGCTGGATCACCTCCGTCGGATGGGCGTTGACCGTATCCGTTAGCTGCTGCTACATGGACAGCTGAGATCAGATAAGCGAAATCCTGGTGGTCAAAAGCGGAGATACCAGAATGCTGTGCAGGTAAGTCTTTCACGTTGTAAAATTGATTTTAGATGTTGGGAAGACTTAGCGTTGAACCAGACTACCTGGAGGAATACGATTCGGACGGGCGTCTGCGGGTTCAACGAGCAGTTATTGCGCGGCCGGAAACGAAAGCGCGCGGTACGCAAAGGAACCATCGGTGCCATAGGTCGTGGTCACGACTACATGGCGTTGCGATGTGTGCCGCCGCAAGTACGCTGGCTGTTTGGGATTAGTAGGTCACCGGCGTATTCGTAGTGCACCGTCGGCTAAGAGACAACGAGTACGTTAGGCTCAGGTAGGTCATATCAGCATATCCATTCTATTTTTGATAATGATTGCATCGACCAGGACCATGGTCGTTTGGCAACTAATCCGCTCCTCTTTTCAGATACTGGGGTGTCTGTGATCTTCTTCCTACTCTATTCTTGAGCCTTGTTGGTGTATTGAATGCTGAATCGTTTGCCTGATCTTTTCATATCCCAACTTTGATTCTTGTTTTCAAATTTATCCTTTCTGGAATGCACCAACATGCACTGGTTTACTGAAATCATATTTTACATATCTTTTTTGTCAGTTTAGATCCTGTTCACCAGTGACGATAGAAGACATACGTCGCGAGATGTTAACATTTCGTTTACTCTCTTCAGTCACGAACGTAAAGCATTGGAATACACAAGACATGCGAATAGCAACAAAAATAGAAACAATCAGCGATTGAGTTTGCGTAAAACAAAGACTGTTATCAGTTCCAGGGCAGACAAACTGCATAAATCAACAGTTTATGCACACACTCACTGATTACAGTCTGCTCTAATTCGTACTTACTTTGCGGCTGGATTGCGGTTGCTACTCACAACTAGGAGTGTTGCTCAGCTTATTCTTAATCGTGCCCTACCGAAATGTCTGTCACACCTGACGGCAGAACATATCGGTGCCTACGACAAAGAATGGCTGAACATATGCCTAAGTGGTTGGTGCGCGCCATGACGCAACAGGCAACGGCAACAGAAGGAGTGAGACGAACTCCAGCCTCATCCATAGCAAAGCATATCATTGAAACAGGTCACGTTGTTGACCCCCCAGTTCGTTTCAAGTATTGTTGCGTAATTGGAATCCGAAGTTGCTTGCCTTTTCCGAAGCGATGTTAATCAATACTCGCCGTCCGGTCCTGTGTGTGCATAATCTGTTGACTCACGCAGTTTGTCTGCCCCGGAACTGATAACAATCCTTGTTTTATGTAAACCCAATTGTTGATTGTTTCTATTGTTGTTGCTGTTCGCATGTCCTTTGTATTCCAATGTTTTACGTTCGTGACTGAAGAGAGTAAACGAAATGTTAACATCTCGCGACGTATGTCTTCTATCGTCACTGGTGAACTGGATCAAGGGAACTCAGTGTTTTCAGTTTAGATCTTGTCATTTCAATCTCTCTATTCAGTTCCGTGAGATAAGGGTTTCCTTTTCTTGCTAGCCATTCACTTGGCTAACCAACATTGGCCAGCTGGACACTTACTGGTCTTATTCCTTCGGATTTACACCGGATACGTGGTATGTGAGTGGAACCGCAAGTGATGCCGCCCAAGCCACCCTAAGTGGTGATGGTTCAAAGCGCAGGCGTCCTTTGGCTTCGGTCACTGTGACAGGCTAATCCGTGTCGGATGCCGCCAACCACATGTGTGTATGTAGGTCTGTATGCGTTTAGTCTGCGTGCGTGTAGACTGTTTGGGATAGAGGTGGGTGATAGTAATGCCGCAGACCTCTCCTACGTGGTGTCACTGTTGTTCACCCAGCAAATCGTGCCAAACAACTGACAACTCCAAGCCATCCGATCGATTCATCGCCTGTGGTGCATTAGTGATCAGCAAGGCTTCCGCGAGTAAGCGTTCTTTGTGGTTACGGAAACCACTTTTAAGAACGGTCGGATGGTCGTATTCAACTTGAGGCTCTCCGAGAGGGTCGAAACGTTGCGAAACCGATAACTCTTGGTTTTTGACTTGTTGTGGCTTAACCAAGGAATTACTTAATGTAGCTGTGGTAGCTCCACTTATTAAAAACGCAGATAGTACCTGTTCACTGGAGTGATAACGTATTTCCAGGTGGTTAGACAAACACTACAACCGGTAGCACAAGTCTTGCCTCCTGAATAGTTGCTCGATCTACTAGTTGTTTGGTGATGAGTGTATACGGGTTTGGCTCATCGACTTATTTCAGTTCCGTTGCGCAGTCATGGACTTCACTTCTCGCGTCTAAACCCCACCTCTATTTTCAACAACGGTCTGATGCAAACTTGCGATTGCCTTGACTTCAGTTGATTTCACTTACTTGAAGCGTAACCCGAATTCCTTCTCGTGCTTAGCGGTATTATTATGGTTATTCGTTTGGCTATTATTCAGACGTTTGTACTTTAGTGGTTGAATGGGAGTGCACTAACTAGAACCCGGTTTTTTTGTACCTCGTTTGCTCATTTGGTTTATTTGATGTCACTAAAGTGTTACGTTTGCTGTAGTGTCAGCATGTTGTGTTTAGAAGTTTGATCGCTTGTCGAGCGTGGTTTCATTAACCTTTCTGTTTTTCTCTGCATTTCCTCAGCCTGTGGTACGAGATCGGGCTGCGAATTTCATGCGTCGGCTCAAGTCTTTGGGCTCAGAAGTTATATGGTAGGTGCCTTTGTTAATCGTTACGGTATCGCATTGGTTATTACCAGTCCATATTAGTAGGTGAGCGTTCAGAGTTGTATTAAAAGTTATCTGTACTGTGCATTTTGTTATTGACTGTGCTGCTTAGTTATGACGTAACGTCTTCTCTTCGCATACAGTTTTGCACTGAAATGTGTCTTAACTATCTGTATCCCTTTATTAGTCTGAACGGAGGAGTTGTAATGTCGCCGCTTACAGATTTCTTGCTGGGTCGGCAGTACCAACTGACATGGGATGTTTCAACTTATTGTTCACAACAGGCAAGAGGGTAGTAAAAAGTGGAATTCAAACAGCATGATCGGAATGACGTTTGCTGCGTATTAGGCTTACAACAATCTAAGGTTCGCGACTAATTGATGTTGAACAAAACGGGTTTAAATTGAGTTGTCGCGATGGTTGCGGTAAATTTTGCCAACCGTGAGTTGTAATGATACTCTATAATTGTGAAAGATGGGGATAGACTCACGTGGCGGGTTGTTGAAACTGTGTCTACGGTCAACTATTCAAGTGACTGTCACTATTACGTCAGATTATACGATCCGTTTATGGACCCGTGTGTTTTCGTTCCATCTTTCATGAAACCAAAGACCTTTTGGCTCTGTATGTGTACTTTTCTCCGAAGTTATGGGGGATTTGCTATGCCTTATTTGCTGTGGCGTGGTCGAAGGCACCTGTAGTATTTACGTTTGTTTGAGAACTCCTAAATCAATATTGTAATAGGTTGGCTTCAGTGAAGGGACAACTTGTTGGCTTTCACATAATCAGAATATGAAATAACCATCCATTTAGACTGAGCGTTGGCCAGTTTTATCTCACCGAAATGTCTTGAGTCAAACCACTTCCTGCCTGTTTTTATCCATCAACCTGTGGGTCAGTCGCGATCTAATTCCTCGTTCACGATCCTGAATTATGGTGATCGTCTATCACTTATCTGCACTAGTGTGGCATCCGCGCCTGCCGTTGTCCACATGTTACCTGTCTACCCATGCACGCGTGTGTGCCCCTCTCTCTCTCATCTCGGCCCCGAACGATCCAATCGTGTTACTCATACAATCGATTGGTTGACTTTTTGTCATATCTATGCCTCATCTTTAATATGATTCATTCCCTTGTGTTCGATAAAGCTACGCGCTAATGTCGTCAGGTGTTCTTATTCTACTCTGGGCTGACTGCGTGTCAGAGCTCGCAGTTTGACGTGTGTTCTAGATTGTAACATTTGGCGAACGGGAATTAAACAATTATCCGAAAGTCATGAATATTTCATCCATACCTCCGGATTGTTTTTGGAAAGAAGCTGGTTCAAAACCCTCATTATCAGTGTGGACGCGCTGGAAGTGATCTATCGAGGATTATCTTGAACTGATCATAGCATTGAGTCCCGCCATCAGCCTCACACAATCACAAAAAGTTAAATTACTCAGACAACATCTGGGCTCTGAAGGTCAACGTCATTTCGACCCACTTCGTGTATACGACAGAACTTCCTTACCTGATGCCCTAGCAACACTAGATGACCTGTGGGGGTTTCGCCACCACTTGTTCACAGCCCGAATGAATCTCCACCCACCTCGTCAATGTTCGGGGGGGAAATGTTAATGATTTTATCACCCGTACCCAGCAAGCCATTCCTGACTGTCGTTATAATGAAGTTGCACCCACAAAATTTGAAGAAACTATGGCGATTCAGTGTTTATCAGTGGGTGTCCAATACTCTAAAATCAGAGAGCGACTGTTGTCCGAAGAGGAGTCAAAACTAAATTGGTACCGTGCATGTTCTATTGCGAGGCAGCGGGAGAACGTAACAGAACAGCTCGCTTTATACCAACCGTCTTCGGTTGCAGATACCGTACAACTGATTACACGGAATACATCTCCGCTCAAATCAAATAAAAATCCTATTCGTACGTTCACGTGTTATCGTTGGGGTGAAAAACATGAAGCTTTGACGGATTGCCGTCACAAACTGTCGACGTGCCATATTTGTGGGAAAATTGGCCACATTGCACGCGTATGCCGTTCGAAACAATCACAATCTTCCGATTTCCGCCCTAAGACTCGAGCTGTACGATCGATTGAAGATCATGAAGAATCAGTTTCCTACTTGATTTCACATACCTCGACCACGTTTCCTGCAAGAGTACCTCCCTATACAGTCGATTTAAACGTGGAAGGCCGCAACGTTTGTCTGAAAATCGATACAGGAGCTTCAGTGACACTTATTAACAGGCGCATACTGCCAAAATCACTTCCATTGATCCTAGCGACAGCCACATTACGATCATATACAGGAGATACAATTGACGTTATGGACACATGTAATGTGGAAGTAAAAAACATGGAACGAAAACGCTTAATCTACCTGCGTACATAGTACATAACGAGAGCCCAAATCTGTTGGGTCGAAACTGGCCAGATCTACTCCTGCCTGTCAGACGAGTGGATAGCCACAACAGCCTTCCGGTACTACTGCAGAAATTCTCGTCTGTGTTCGACGAAAACGATCTGGGGGAGGCTGAAGGATTTCCAAGCCACTACTGTAATGGAGCAGGATACCCCGGCTAAATTTTACAAGGCGCTCTCTATCCGCCCAAAAGTTGAGGCTGAGCCCGAACATCTTCCGACACAAGGAATAATCACTCCTGTCCGACATTCATCGTGGAGTGCCCCTATTGTGCCAGTACAGAAACCAGATGGTTCCGTTCTTATATGTGGAGATTACAAATTGACAGCTAATGAGGCCGCTACCGTGGAACATTACCGTATTCCAAAAATAGAGGATTTATATGCTACACTGTGCCGTGGTGAAAAATTTTCCAAACTGGACTTGAGTCATGCGTATTCACAAATCGAACTTGACCCAGAGTCAAAGAAATTTACAACAATCAATACGCATATGGGTTTATTTCAGTATAACCGCTTGCCGTTCGGTATCCATTCTGCTCCGGCAATTTTCCAGCGCATTATTGACAAATTAACGAAAGATATTCCAGGTGTATGTGCTTACTTGGATGATATTCTTATTTCCGGACGTTCGGATAAGGAACATTTGGAAACACTCGAGTTGGTGTTAAAGCGTTTACACGAAAATGGCCTAAAGTTAAAAGGAGAAAAATGTGCATTCCTAGCCAATGAGGTACAGTATCTCGGTTTTCGGTTGGATAAGTGTGGACTACATCCAATACAGGAAGAAATCAGACCGATTTTGGAAGCTCCAGCTCCCCGAGACGTGGGTGAGTTACAATCCTTCATTGGTATGATCACTCATTATAGTCGTTTCATTCCGAGAATTTCAACTGTCCTTGCACCTTTATACAGTTTACTAAGGAAGGAAGTTCGATGGCACTGGGCATTTGAGGAACAATTGGCATTTGACACTATAAAGAAGGAGATAGGCAAATCTAGCTTGTTGGTTCATTAAGACCCAACTAAACCCATAACTATTCGCTGTGATGCTTCGCCATGGGGTGTCGGTGCCGTACTAAGTCACAGAATGGAGGATTCAACTGAAAAGCCAATTGCATTCACTTCTCGCAGTCTAGCGCCAGCTAAAAAAAACTACGCACAGTTAGACAAGGAAGCTTTAGCTTTCATCTTTGCTTTGAAAAAGTTTCACCAGTATATTTGGGGAAGAACCTTCGATATATACACAGACCATGAGCCTCCTTGGAGAGACAAAAGGAATCAATCAGATGTCGTC
>JTDE01000989.1:71847-106526 GCA_014338405.1 Paragonimus skrjabini miyazakii | reverse complement strand
GACTGCGTGTCAGAGCTCGCAGTTTGACGTGTGTTCTAGATTGTAACAACTGGGTTCCTCCTTATACCTTTTGCCATAAAATACTGTCATCAGAGATACCGAAACGACTTCGACAACTTCATTATTATTATTATTCGCCGTTTTTCCTTATGATTGTTAGACAACAATCACTTTTCTTCTCACTACCTTCTCGTCACGTTCTATTTAATGGCCTTCTTGGTTCTTCACGTGATGTCATTCGTCTGCAGTTTGGATCTTGAAATCAGAATTTCATTTTGTGCCTGTGGATACTGTATACTACTTTATTGGCTCGTTATTTCATTTTTCCTTCTTGTCGTCCGTCTTCTCCGTTCCCGCCTTGCGCAGGTACGATTCGGTTGCTTGGAACGGGAATGTTTGCTACCAGAACTGTCTGACTGAAGCAAACAAGCCGTTTCTGGACCTCGGTCTTGACGGGTTATTTACGAACTACAAGTGGAATCGCGATCTGCTCAAGCGGAGTCAGTCTGAGTTAGTTTGGCAGACTCCTAGATGACCTCATTTCTCACCGGATAGCTTGCGTTGAAGTGTGTTTTCTCTTTCTGGTTATCTCTATCGGCACTCGATCAAAATAACTGCAAACTCTGCCTTGCTTTGTCTCCGGGTCGATTTGTTGTATTATTCTATTCACTGCTGCGCTACTGCCATTATTTTGCTGTTCGTTTTGAGTTCTTGCTGCCGAAAAGTAACTTCAACTCTGCCATGTGATAAGTAGTCAGTACTGATCAACTAGCTGCCTCTCGACTCAGGCTTCTGTTTCGTTTGCTGCGGTTTGTTCATGCTTTTTGTTCAAAAATTCCAATTGATGGGACTACCTAATTGGTTTACAAAACAGTAGCCTGGTCATTCTATATTCAGACAGCAATTAAAAACCGGTTTGAGTTAACTCAGTAGAAAAGACTGGCGAACATTCAATTCCTGGTTTGAATCCCGTCCTCTCGACGTTTCCTTCTGCATCTGGACGACCTGACGTTGTGAACCGTACGCGTATTCCAATTGGTTGCATCGCAACAAATACCGCGTGAGCTGAATATTTATCTTCATCTTTTTTGATTGCACGAGGTCTACCCGCAAAGCCACTATGGGGCCGTTTTTACTACTTTTCTCCTCCGATAATTAGCATTTGCTTAGGGTTAGTGAGACGCAAAACGTCTTCCATGAGACACGCTGTATAGGCAATCCAAGAAGTGGCAAATTGCTTTTAAACTGCCGGCGCTGCTTTACCAACAACTTTACAGTTTGGAACACGGAGTTCCCTCCAACCAATTCATCAGAGTAGAAGAAATACATATATTGCGATACATTGATATTTTATTTTCTCTCATCAGTCGCAAACGTAGAACATGCCAGTAATATACATCATATAGATAAGGACAAACAGGAACTAGACACGCCTACAAGCGCACCAATCATTATGTACCCACAACCATGGCAACCTGATAGGTTGCCTCGACCACTTTTGTACACATAACGTCGGTTGGTAAGTTCGGATGAGCGTCGCTTCGCAGAAAGCTAATAACTCCGGATTTCGATTGTGCAACAATATCTTGAATGAATCTAATGGGTCAACTTGGTGACCTGTTGTCAGGAGGTGTTTAGCAATCGATGACGTTGGATTCCGAGTCGTCATGTGCGCAATCTGTTGTTTCAAACACTTCGGGATGTGTTCGGCGACTCACTGTGATAGTTATCGATCTGTTCTGCCTATGTAAACGTCAATAGAACTGCAAGTGAACTGGTACACAACATGGGAGACAGAATAGTTTGACGAACTACTTTTGCGACTGCGGAGAACTGGTACTCTGGTGGTCTGAAATAAGCGCAACTGCGCAGCCGCATACGTTCAAGCCAGAGCAGACTTTAATTTGTGCTTCATGTCGTTGGCTAGATGGTCACCTTTGAATGGCAAGAATAGGAAAACATCCTTCTTTTGAGCCGTCAGTATGGGCTCAGTGCTCTTCTTCACCGTATTGTGTACCTCAATGAATTTGTCGGGTATCCATTTGCTAGTAAAGTTTGTCTCAGCAACTCCTGTTCTGTCTGCAGGGTAGCCGGGGTGCAAGTACGCCTGGCTCTATGAAACAGTGTCTTAACCAAACCCCGTTCGTTTGCAATAAGAGCAAAGCTGGAAAACTGAAAATATCGACCACCCCATGTCGCTTTATGATGAACTGATCACTGTAACATGCCATCCGCACGTCTAGTAATGAGTACATCCAAAAAAGGTAAACTATTGTTCGATTCAACTTCGTGAGATAGAGATAGGTTGGGGTAAATAGTATTAAGAAAGTCGAAAAACAAACCAAAACGAGTAACGTCGGTAAAAACTAAAATACCATCAATGTATCGTTTGTACAATAACGATTCGGCTATATAGCCCGGAACTTGCCGCTCACTCATTCCTAAGAAGATGTTCATTAGTGTTGGGTCTAACGGACTACCCATAGCAACACCGTCTATCGTTTTGATTTGTTTTTCGACTTTCTTAATACTATTTACCCCAACCTGTCTCTATCTCACGAAGTTGAATCGAACAATAGTTTACCTTTTTTGGATGTACTCATTACTAGACGTGCGGATGGCATGTTACAGTGATCAGTTCATCATAAAGCGACATGGGGTGGTCGATATTTTCAGTTTTCCAGCTTTGCTCTTATTGCAAACGAACGGGGTTTGGTTAAGACACTGTTTCATAGAGCCAGGCGTACTTGCACCCCGGCTACCCTGCAGACAGAACAGGAGTTGCTGAGACAAACTTTACTAGCAAATGGATACCCGACAAATTCATTGAGGTACACAATACGGTGAAGAAGAGCACTGAGCCCATACTGACGGCTCAAAAGAAGGATGTTTTCCTATTCTTGCCATTCAAAGGTGACCATCTAGCCAACGACATGAAGCACAAATTAAAGTCTGCTCTGGCTTGAACGTATGCGGCTGCGCAGTTGCGCTTATTTCAGACCACCAGAGTACCAGTTCTCCGCAGTCGCAAAAGTAGTTCGTCAAACTATTCTGTCTCCCATGTTGTGTACCAGTTCACTTGCAGTTCTATTGACGTTTACATAGGCAGAACAGATCGATAACTATCACAGTGAGTCGCCGAACACATCCCGAAGTGTTTGAAACAACAGATTGCGCACATGACGACTCGGAATCCAACGTCATCGATTGCTAAACACCTCCTGACAACAGGTCACCAAGTTGACCCATTAGATTCATTCAAGATATTGTTGCACAATCGAAATCCGGAGTTATTAGCTTTCTGCGAAGCGACGCTCGTCCGAACTTACCAACCGACGTTATGTGTACAAAAGTGGTCGAGGCAACCTATCAGGTTGCCATGGTTGTGGGTACATAATGATTGGTGCGCTTGTAGGCGTGTCTAGTTCCTGTTTGTCCTTATCCATGTGATATATATAACTTTACTGTTTTGCGGTGTACTTTTTGATACTCGTCTCCGAGGCAGCAAACGACTGTTACCATAATCTATATCAACGGGTCGGGCTGTACGTAGCTGGACAATTGTATGTATATCAGTTCGGTGAATGTGACTTATGTGTATTTTGCGGTAATGGAAAATGCACGGTTGTCTCTTAATTTTGTTCTGGCTTGATACGGTTTAATCTCATTGTACAGAGCCAAGGATACAGTGACTTCCTCACGCGTTTTCATTGGTGTTGATTGCTTTGGCCGTGGTTGCCCCGGTGGCGGTGGCCTATCTACGAATATTGCCCTCAAACTCATCCTGGATGCAATGGTGAGCTTTTATGCTGTTTTCTGGGCATGTGTTGCTTTTCAAATTCTATTCCGCTGCAGTTTGTTCGTTAAAAAAAAAGATTTTACTTCTGACGTTTCGGACAACACGATACTTTTTATCAAATCGCCTTACTTCATACGGTTCTGCGGACGAGGCTCGTCGTTGATATTGCGTGTTCTGTGTGTTCGAGATTGGTTGGTCATCAGTCTGTGAAGTGCCCGATATGTGTACACCTTGGACCAATAAAAGCACTTCTATTCTCGAATCGGATAATGTTTGTCCTCTACAGTTTGCTTTCTGTCACCACAAGGGTTTCAGTCATCGATTCTGTAGACTAAGTGCTCTAAACTGGAACCGTTATTTGCATTTCCTAAATCTTCACCGACGCATGTGGTGTCGGTAGTCATTCGATATCCAGTTCAATTCGGAAACTGATTTGACACTTTTTCGGAAGATGGATCTGTAAATTACGGAAACATTGCCTTATAAAAAAGTTACAGATGAATGGGAGTGGTCTGCGGGTTGTGCTTTATCAAGTGCTTGGTGATTATGAACGTTCTTTTGAAAGAGGTCGTGGAAGAATAAAGTCTAACAAAGGAGATAGACGACAGTCGAAAACGACAAAAACTGTTACATGTTTACCCATGCTATATAAGTTGTATCATTTTTTCAGCCTCCATACGAACACAGACAGCGGTTAAAAGTTAATTGTTCATGACACAGACTTTGTCGGACGAGAACGGTAGACGTCTTCAGAAGGACCGTTGAATTGGGAACCATCTTTGGCTGATGAGTTTACTAGATGCGAGCCCTATTGATTACATTTGGGATGATGTAGAGCGAAAATTTTGTGTAGCGAACCACTAGTATGCAGCGTGGTTACACCAGAGTTGATTGATATCTTCTCTCCTCCCACTGATACCCAGTGCGAACTGTTTGAAGAGACAAGAAAACCACCAGCGTGACTTACAGTTATCTGTTGTTGGCTCACTTGTGTAAACCAGCAGTGGCTTGGTTATGACAGTATCTGATTCGCAGCCACGCGATCGCCAGTTGGAGGTTGTTTTCCGCTACCACTACCATCCAACTTCAAACAGCTTAACAACATCCAAACCGCGTGTGACCTCGTATGCCACATGGTGGTGAACATCTGGTGTTGTGTACCAGTTTGTCTGGAATGGTAAATTGACAATCTTCAAATATGCTTGAATGTTCGTCTGTCAGTTTGAAGAACTCCCGTGTAATCTTTACGACTAGCGATGGTAATCTGATCTAACGGAGGCTGCTTTTTAACTGTCAGACATTGCTTCCACGTTAAAGGCTGTATTGATAATCCTGCCCACAAAAAGTTTAGCATTTGGTTCCACACATCCCACAAACCTAAAGCCTATGAGGCCAAATTTATAAGGATGCAAGTGGTATTAGGCGGGTTGGAATGTGGCCATTCTCTGTACACCCTGAGGACCGATAAAAGAATCGTCACAGTCGTTATGATCCGCTTTGAGTATGAAGACGAGTTTCTTGCATGTTAGCTGTAAGCCTTAGGAAAACGTTGGAAAGGCGAAAACTGTTCAGTTTGAAGGAAAATTGGGTTGCAAGAGCCGAAATAGAAATTTGGCCGTTCTGTTTGATTCACGTTGGCGTTAGACTTTATTGGTTCTGGACGCTTTTACGATTCACCAAAAATTCATAAAACTGGTGTACGTATTCGGTTTGTCTTGCGTTATATCGCCTGTGAAATTTGCATACTTGTCAGTTATCCCACTACCATTGTACGTTCTTCCGACGAACGTTAAATGACGCACGTATAACCAACGACGCCAAATATCAAAACCAAGTTAAACCGCTGGAAACATACTATTGACATAAATATTACAATCAGTTACAAGAAAAAAACCTCAATTCGTTTGCGTTCGGGGGATAAGATACAATGGTTGGCCGCAATAGGCCGTCAAGGGCTGAAAGGTCACGACAGGAACATGCACGGATGATCGACAGGCAATGACGAACCGACGAAATGCGATCGGATCGGATCGACCTTCGGGCTGACCGTATTCACATGGCTAGGGGGGTGAGACTGACAGATAACAATGAGCGTGTGGGCAGGTGAGTGAGATTCAATGACTGATGGAGGTGGGTTGGAGAAATTGGTACTTTTAGACGCGGTTTGTGGGAATAACTAACAGACGTCTAATTAGACGGGCTCACGGGGAAGAGTGCAACGGGGTCATTCGAAGGGAATTTTGACCTCCAAAAACATCATACAACCATAGTGGCACTACTACGAGGAGCAGTGGTAACGTTGCTGATTTGCTTGAGTTCGATACGATTTCGAATCCAGTGTCACTGAAAAGGGAGACGGTATGTGATAACTTTGATCTGACCCCTCCACTCTAGTGATCCGATACGTTGCTTTGGGCACCTACAACAATCTAGGGAGGAAAACCACCTGAACTACTATTTGTAGTTGTAGGTGTAGGGTTTTAGTTATTTCACGTCAAGGATGTGTTCTATCCCAAAACAGGTGAATTCCCTTATCTTACCAATGGTGACCAACAGGCTTCTAGATCATATTGTAACGCATGCATCGACCAGTGTTACAGAGTTCTTCATTGATTTGGTCATAATATGCTGACGACATAATTGTGAATACCAGGTCCAATCGCAACTTATCTTTCCCTCGGCTACTTTTTCACAATGAAGTCGGTGAGTAAACGAGTGATGGTAAAAGTTAACCCCACAGAAATTAATCTCCCTGTTTCAAAATATATGCTAGTGATCGTTGTCATGCCCATATTCGTGTTGTGACCGACTTGGTCACTCAGAGGGCAAGTGAATGAGCAGGAAATACTTGAACCGCAGTTAATCTAACCAAGCCAAGGTAACAAGTTCACTCCGCCCAAGAGAAAGGTTGTATCGATGCCGTAACCAATGATCCCACGGCACTAGCTCAGTATATATAGCTATTTTGTATCCTTGATCTGAACCTTCGAAATAGATTCATTAAAAGTCAGAGAGCTGTAGAAATGCAGGTAAAAACAGGTTCTATAGAAAATCTCAAAATATTGATCAGTTTTAGGACAGGTTAGACTTTCCGTAACGAATATGTAGTATATATACTATATATATGTGGTATGTATATTGTAGCTAACGTGGTCTTATTTCATATATCTTATCACCGTAATGCTATTTGAGGGTGTCTAATTCAACTTTTGACTGTGATTTGTTTCAGTTTTTTAATAAAAACATCCTTTTATGAAGTCTAGTTCAAGCGGGTGTTTTCGAGTCTCATTTACCTCTTCCTTCCACAATTTCTTCGATATGCATACAGCTGGAACGCCCAGATCGTCCACTCTCAGTGGCTTTGTTTGCTCCTGGTTGGCCTTTTGAAAATTGCGATCTGTCTCCAGCGAACGGAAACCAATTGGATGCACACCAGTTGGTAGCTGACCTAGATGAGAAATTTTGGTCTCCACTTGTTCCTCTGTTGAGTCGAATTCGTGGTGTTTCCCAAGGTTTTCGCGCACTCTTTCGACCAATAATACCATATTTACCAGCTTGTGCCCCTTCGGATAACTCCCACCCGTCGGTGGACTTGATTTTGAGCACAGACTGTTGTACTGGGCAAGGTTCAATCGGAACGCGTGGTGCTTTTGGTAGCAACATGAGTCGTCAGCACGTGAGTGTCGAATTATTCGCTTACATTGCGTATTCCGGCTATAAAATATGACCTCTTTCTTGGCCGGAGATACACACAATTGTTAGTAGAACAAATATATAGTATTCAGACCTTGCAACGCAAATTAACAGGTTTTCTCCTTTGTATCCAGTCAGTAGCAATCATATGGGATGTGTTGTTGTGGCACATTCAGTCGTAGACCAGGGTCGGTGTAGGCGTTGTCGATCCTTCCTCGATTGGACAGATAAACTCTATTTTTTCGTCTTACAATGTCCCATCTCACCGTCTGCCATTTTCTTTCGTTCAGTTCCGATGATTTGTTTTACTGTGTATAGCTTATTCCTAGCTGTTTGGAATTTTCGGAGGATGTGAATGAGGACCAAGGGATCACGAGTGGTTTGAAGACTTTCCCGTCACATCTCTCAGTGAGTTGGTTCCATCACTTAAAAAAAATCACCCTTTCTTTTTGATAACACATTTTAATCGTGATAATCTATAGGTTATTCTAGGGTCCGACAAAATTCGTGAGTAAGACCTATTTTTGTATTTGCGTAAATATTCTGTCGAGCTAGAAAGGATTCGTTTCTGTTTTCTTAGTACAGTGGCACGAAGTTTCTTGTTTTGTTTCATCACATCGATGGTATTTGTATTTGGTAACTATGTTTTAAGCGGTTTCTTGGGTAAGGGTAAACACAACGACGCCTGTGTCCATTTCAAAATGTAAAAGTGTGCTGGACATCAGTCGGAAACGGGCTACATTTTCATTATGGTTCTTTCAAATTGAACACTCCCCATACTTAGTCACATTTTTCGCATTCAGATAAGCCTATCGGCCAGCACAATCCGTAAGGAAGCACTAGACTAGAGTTACACTCTTATTAGAGCTCATCAGTAGCGCTTATCCTTGTTCGAGTTGGAATTTACACCCCGACCCTCGTATTTGTGAGACTAGCGTGTTAACCACAACGTCAGTGCGCTCACACTAGGCGTGACTGATCAGTCATATTTAAACGCTCAACCGCTACCTTGTGCGAATAGTGTTCAGATTACCCGACCGTCTCGATTACAGTCACAGTAACTGTCCTGTTAACTGCAATCGATAACCCCGCGATCAGGAACGTTTATCTGAATGCGGGGGCTATAATCAAATGTGGGTGGTTTCCAATTTGAAATAATCTAAATCCCGGAAATTCGATTCAGACATTATGGTTCTGTTGAATATTTTTACAAACTTTCTATACTAACGAACCTTTTTATCAATAGATGACCACCCGTCAAACACTAATACACTTTCCGCAGATATTCTTTTGTATAGCACCTTGTGATCTGTCTGTGGGCAACTTAACTAGGACTTCTTCATGCTGTTTCACGTTGCGTGATCTCAGGCAACTTTGGTTGCTGGCAGCCTTGGCAGTCCTATCATTGGTACTTTCGGACGCACAGTTGTCATGGCTGAAACCAAATGCTAGGCTAGGCAACTCTTGCTGAATTCAGAACCATATTCATCTTATCAGATTTCGTTGGCGTTGTCCTCAGTTTTCACCAGTTCACCCAGGATTTGCTCAGACGACCAGACATTTCGGTCTTATTGGGATTTGTGAGTGTCAGTATAATGAACGATTTCTTGCTCCACTTTTTCTCTCTCTATCCGAATTCGTTTTGAAGCCTTTTAACCTTTGATGGTGTAACGAGCATTATTTTCAAAGAAATAAATTATCACAAGCATCAGTTTAGCCGCGCTTGGTCATCCTAAATCCGGTCGATTTCCGGGCGGGGTACGCGAAAAGCCTGAAGAAACCACTGTTGACGACATACTACTAGGGCGATCATCCTGAATTCAATAGCTTTGACTGTACAGTGTTCTCATTCGGACGGCTTTTGATGAATTTTCCGATGTCTCATAGATCATCCGAAAAGCACGTTGCTCATTTCCAGCCAGATGATTGGGAATATAGCGCTGCTTACCGATTGTGTTTTATTGTGCACCATTCAGCGTAGGATCGAAACGTCCCTTCAAAAGCTGTTTTGCTGTTCGATCAGTGTGATTTGCTGTTCAGGAACAAATGAGGAAGTGAATACATAAAGATGAAGTCTGAGCTGACAATACATCTCTGCATAAAACTGGAGAATTGGTGGTGTGGTGAATTAGACACCGAGTCCAACTGTGGCATGGATTCTACTGATCGTCTGATTGAGTCTGTTCGTTGGTCATTCTTCGGTGTTATCAACTTTGAAGAGCACTTAACTAGACACAGACTTTTTTACGTCCTGCACTACGGATTTTAGTGGCGTTGTGGTTGCAGTTTTAGTGATACAATCGTTCTTGGAATACGTTCTCGATTGATTTAATCTGATTATGTGGCGGCGTATTCGTTGAGCAAATTTGATGTACCCTGTTAGTCAGGTTACGCCCGAGATTCCTCTTCTGTTTTGATGACACAAAGTTGAAAGTTTCTATTCTGGCCGGTTTTTAAAATGCATGAACGGTAGAATGTCTAATTACGTGTGACAAATACGGAATGATGCAGTGAGCCTGCTGAGCGGAACACGCAAAACAAATATTTTGGTATAAAAAGTAGGCATACGGATTAAAGGCAACCAAAATCCGCCGATTGACAATTTCAGAAAACTAAGTTAAGCACAATCCTTATTCCTTTTTAGTAGGGATTTTCTTTTGGGCCTAAGTATTTCACCGGTCGTCACGAACATCTGGATTACTGAATTCCGGATTAGATGGGATATACCGTACTCATTTTTTATGTTTTGCAATACCGTCAGCAAAACACTGATTAGGCGGGTGCCATATTATTTGACACATGACATGTTCATGTTTTTATAGCCAAACTTCACCTATATGTCTTAGTGTTCTGTGGAGACGTATACTCACTTTTTAACAAACTCACGAGTTTTTACGGGAAAGAAAAATCACAGTCTTGTGCGGTTCTGTCTCCGTGTTGATGACAATAAAATGTCTTGGGCAGTTCATGGATTTGAGGAAGATGTGAAGAAAAATACTGAAATGCAGCATATCAACACACTAAAGCAACATATCGATACAATCGACAATCAACCGGACTAACGTGTAAGAAACAAGCGTATATCCATAGAAAAAACGACAGCAAGAGACAGAATGATACACAGATAGATATACATATCTAGTACCTGGGGGGCATTAAAGAAATAACCTAAATGGCGGTACGGTCGGCTGACCTTCGCGTAATTGCCGAGCTAGTGGAGTTTTTGAACATCTAATTTGAGTTAACCCTGTCCACAGAGTTAGATAACACGTGCCAGAATAGGTTGACCTTTAGCGTTAACACGTTCTGCTTACACAGCAGCTTGCCAATTTAAAACTCGGGTTCAAAAATGGCTTCTTAATTGCTGGTTTCTGTTTGGTGGGCTGAGGGCTGTTAGTGAGTGGCAGATGTGTACATTGGTTTGTATGTGCAAATTAAGTCACCCCGCAGCTTCTTGTAGTTCTCTCAGAATTGAGCAAATACTTTAAGCTTTTCTAGATAAGTTTCCATCTCGAACCTCACGACTGCCTTAGTAACCCGTCTCAATACTCCTAGTGGTGGCCATATTTTTTTAAGTTCGGGCACAAGCCTGTATTTGGTTTCGTAATCTCTCAGCCAACCAAAGGTCATACCAGACCGTTTACACTACCAAACTCAAATGTACGTATACTACAAATCGAATGCTCGCTTTGGAGTTAACAGACAATCTGCTTAAAAGTACAATGTGTGTGCTGTTTCTTTTGTCTCAGTTGGGTGAGTTGTGTCAGGTAAACGGCTAACCGGCTCTCAGAATGCGTCCATGTATTGAGTTCCTCCTTCATATGACCGATAACAATGAAGTGGTAAGTACTGGACCAGTTGGAAGGTATCTGAATACGAAGGCTGTGATTAAATAGATGTGGTGTTCAATGCTGTCGGCCAAAATCCCTGATTATACATCTGTTTTCAAATATGGGCATGCCGTGCAATTCCGTCTGTTAGTTGACAGTATGTCAAGGTCGATCTGATTGTAATTCATTCGTATGACTGCCGAAGCAGTCGCAATTATAGTTGAGCTTTCGGTTTTGTCGCCAACACTGATTTTACCAACTTTTACTTCTTTCAGGTTACACAATTTGCTTGTCCACACTTGAAAAATGGTGCTGGAACCTGTCTTCTTATTCGTTCTCTTGCGTTCAGTTCACGTAATTTTCTCATTGAGCTGTTCAGTTTCGGCCCTGGTACGTGGATTGCACGTTCAACACTCGTGACTATTTCGATCGGATCAAAACAGTATGAGGACGCGAAGTTGTTATCTTGGGTCAATGCCCAATCGTATCAGTTAGTGCCGTTTACCCTGTTCATTGACTGGGCAAACTGCCGGAGTGACCCCGAACGTATCGATTTGCACAGGTTTTCGAAACGTCAGAAGTTCACATGCAGCAAAGGTTTGTATCTTCTTAGTTAACTCAGAGGTTGAATACGCTCTTCAGTTTCTGTTACCAAACTGTTCGTACGCTGTCATCCTTATTTTTATCATATGGATCCTGTAGTACCTTAACTGTTCACTTATGTGTTAAGGGTGAAGGACTGTTTCGTCCGCACAGCGACGCGGACCATCGACATTTTCTGCTGACGCGCATGAAACTGATTACTTCGAGGACAGTGTCTATAGCATTCAGAAGCTTTAGTGGTAGCGACTGAATTCCATGTAGTCTTCTTTCCCCTACGGACGCGCAGAACAATAATACTGATGCGTCCTCGTTTATCTCTATTCATGGTCGGGCAGAATTCTAATGAGTCATCATCATAACAGCCGTGAGCTTGACGTGAATATACTGTGGCTCGGGCCGCGATCCACCTCAACAGTGACATGGAATACCCCAGAAAAAGAAACGTTGCTGAAAAGGTTGTAGAATAATATTAATAATAATACTGATAGTGGTGAAATATTATACGGAACAACTGGAAATTGTGTGAATGCAAGCACGCCATTGTCTGCGGCATATCGCCACTTCGGATAACGTTTCTAACCAGAAATTAGTGATAATGGAGACCCCAGCCAGACATTGAAAATCTACCCACTTTACTCAGTGAAACAGTCAGGACCTTCATGTTTCGTGATCACGTTGTTGCTTGATCACCACGCGGTTTTACCCGATACAGTATATGTTCAGCTGGTATGGGGAGCACGTGGTCCCAACTATCGTAGGTTGTGCGGCATGATTAGTTAACCAATTGGTGGCGCATACCTAGCGTTCCGGAATACGCGCCAGCGAACAGCCGCGTTCCTCACGCGATCAGTCCACTCGTGGGGCAATTGGTGGAGACAACGATGGTCAAACACAGCAAGTCTGCCTACACCTTCGATGTGAACAGTCCATGTTTCCGAACCAATGAGCAAAACAAAATGGACACAAGCTACACATGCTCTCTCTTTCAGCGACGATTGGACCCCCTTTCGAAGTTATAGATGACCCAACCTGGCAAACGCAACTCGTGCTTTTGTTATCCTCGCTGATATCTCATCAGCCATATTACGGGCTGACGAGATAGTGCTACCCAAGTATATGAAAATGTCCACAGTTTCAACTGGATTGCTGGTAGTAGAGGAGGCAGAAGTGTGAATGTTCCAGTCTTGAACTAGCACTTTCCACTTTGAAGGTACGAAGCGCATTCCATACAAACCAGCTCTTTCACAGTTTGTCCAGCATGGTCTGCATGTTTTTGGCAGGGGGACTAATTAGGACAATGTCATCCGCATGCTCCATTCCGGTAAACCTAGCGCCAGGTGAAGCTGAGCACTAGGCTCACTGAGTTCGTCGGGCGCATCTTCCAGAATGTTGTCTATGTCAGAATTTAACAGGAAGGGAGAAATCAGACGCCCGTGGCGAGCACGACTGGAAGTGATAGACGCCCAAGACACATGTGCATACACTCTCACCCTGATAACAGAGTGAGCATACAGTGATCTCGACAGATTCACGTATTTCCCTGGTACTCCCTTGCACGGAAGATAGTACCATGGGACGCCACGGGCAACCGAATCGAAAGCAACCCTTAGGTCCAGAAAGACGACGACCGTCGGCTGCTTATGAGAATGTCGATGCTCCAAGATCCATCACAAGGTGAAAATGTGATCAACGCACCATCGACCTGATCGGACTCCTGCCTGTTCCTCACGTATCTGACTTTCTCTGGGCTTAGTGAGCCGACATAAACTGAGGCTGGTGAGTAATTTGGACGCAACAGACGCTAGACTGATGCCTCCGTGGTTGTCACGTAAACTTCGGGCCCCCTTTCTGAAAACGGGAATGACTTTTGATAAGCACTGATGATGGAGTACCTATTTAGTTAGTCTGAAGAGGTTTGTTAGTTTTGATATCGGCCTCTTCCCACCATCCTTGAAAAGATTAGAGTGGAGAATATAAAGAACACCTACCGGGCAGCATTAGTGTGCGAATTTCCCAGTTCGGAACAGGTTAGAGGGCCTTACTAGCACTGGGAACATATTGCAGCAGCTATGAAAGCATGTTATGAAAATGTATGTTCCTTAATAGCTGTGAAGTTGCGACAGAACTGGATTTCTGTCACATCGATAAACCTCATGAACAAACATCACTCGATCTTACCTGGCTGTCAGTATGGCGACGACCGTCGAGAACTTGAACGCAAGCTCACCAAAAGCTTGCGCATGGACCGTGAGCACCACTATGGCGAAAGTGATAGAACGTGTCTTTTTTATCTGGGAATATCAGGAAGCCCTTTTTTATGACTGCAAGTGGGCTAAACATGTCGAGGAACAGTTCAGTTAACTTCAACCAGATCTTGTAGACGACGGAACCCGAATATATTTAGCCGTTGTTTTCCCGACGGCCCTCCTAGACTAGATCTCTAAGGTGATTGCAGAGTTAAAGTATGACGTGCTCAATGTTTTGTCGAATTTTCGGCTGTTCGGATGCAGACTGGTCAAAAGCGTGGTAAATGACCAAGAGATATGCAACTGCAGTTGATTTTATAACCCGATTATGACATTAGTGGTCGCGTCGATAATCTAACACTGAGGGTCACCGACGTGGTTTCATTCCGCACGTTTGAGGAGCAACGCTGTGGTAAACTACATCCAACTCCGACATTTTTCCCTTGACTCACCGCTAAGCAGTTAGTATGATTCACCTGTCTTTTGCTTTTAAACAAAAAGGTAAACCATCTTTGGACGTTTTGCCACGCAGCCCTAGCAAGTCATAGTTTTACCTACGAAAGCAATGATGTCCATCGTCGTTTATCCTCGAAGTTTTGTAAATGGCCTTTATGATGAAGGGAGCTGCACGTTATCCTCTCCAACGTGCAGTGAATTTTTTGTGGATTTCATTTTGTCATAAACTTCAGAAAATAAGTTAAAGCAGTCTGTAACATACTGTACATCAGTTTACGCACTTCTGCAACCTCGCAGACCAGTGCATTACAACACCATCGTGACTTATATGAATTCAAGTACACAACTCACCTAAAGATGGGCTTGATTTTGATGGAACTTGTAATGCTGACGGATGTTGTAAAACCCCGATGTAAGTCAGCGGAGATCCTTGCTGATTCACATATTATTTATTTTGACGTCTTTTTCATATGATTGTGAAAAGTTGCAGGAGGCCGCTATCACGCAGTTTTCATATTTGTTTTTGTGAGGTAGGCGAACTTACAACCCAAAACTGTAAAGATCATTCAAAACTTCTTATTCTGGTGTTTCACCGAGCCTCATTATTTCAGTGCATAGTCGTGTTTAGATCTAATCTCTGTCAATCGATCGTTCGCTTGAGTTTCGCTTACGTATCTTTTCTCAACCATTTTAAATGCCGTGTCCTATGTACACTACCTTTTCATCTGCTGAAATCCTAAGAATAAAGACAGCAAATTTATAATTCGATACGTTTTTCCGCACTTTACTTAAAATTTCTCTGTTGTACTTAAGATTGTTTGTTTAATGTGATGCTTCTTTTGCAGTCCACCTGAATTCAGTGTAGAGCAGCAATAAAAGCTACTAATTTTAATTTTTGTCTCTGGCATTATTATAATGTGCTAGCTGAAAAACAACGTTTTATGCATATGTAACTTTTCATGACTGCATGTGCGTGGAAGATGAAATTGTATAGCTGCAGACTTAATACAATAAGTGTAGTGACCTGCTGGCCTTGCTGCAGGTTTTCTTTGTGATATTGTCTCCACTTTTTTCGCCCACCACAAAGGTTTAATTAGGCAGTGAGAAGACGCAAATCATGTGGTTTTCTCCGGACTGGCATTTCGTACATTCTGATCACCAACGGACATGTAACTAATTTTAAACATCGGGACAAGATTCTACAAGACGGTAGACAGTTTTTAGGGGATTGGACAGACGAACACGATAATGAAAAATATGGAATAATACTATGGGATATAATAATAATATGGGATAATGACTGGCAAGGTGGCCTCAATTTCGACACAAATAGTTTTTAAATGGGCAGGGAGGATTGGGATGCCAAAGCCACAGCAAACTGAAGGATGCGCTTCCTGTTGCTCCGAAACGTCATCCTGAGGACATCCCATGGTTTACGTCTTCTCGTTACCATATTCAAGTTTACTACAGGACCGATCTGCTTTTCTCCGAAGATTCTCAAAGGAGACTATCAGCACGCCTGATGGCACTTTCTGTCTCAACTGCAAAGTGGCCACCGACCGTCTGCGTGTTCAGAGTTACAAATCATGTTTGTCCATGTCCCAGTTTCCATGGGAGTTCAACAAAAAACTTCGATCATGTAAACTGAGACATAACCTCGAACGGATTACTGAATCCTACGTAGACCTATATTAGCAAAGGTTCGAATCACACGAGAAAGTCTGTGGAAAGCCTATTCTGAATGTTTGCCGAATGTTTTTCGAATCCAGTATGCGAATATACTAGTTTTAAATCTGGATAAAGACTTAAGAGTTGGGTTGAGAGATAACACGAGATATGTAGGGAAGTTATTTGATATTCTCAGTGACAATCAGAAGTTTTTGACGAACATTACCCTCGACAACGTCCACGAAAGGGAAGAGGAAATCAATCACTTCGAAAGGTCCTGTTCAGCGCAGTACAGAAGGCTAGTTAGAACGCTTTTTCACAGAGCGCGAAAGCTATGCACAGGAGAGGATCTACCGCTAGAATTAAGCAGACTGATAAATACCCAGCAATTTATTAGGAAGTAGACCAATGTCATTAAAGAGAGAACACCACTCACAATTGATCGCAGCTGTCGCATCCCCATAGACTTTCCAGTCGGCCCCTTTCGAATAGCAGAAGCACTAGACTCGAGTTTCGCTCTCATTTGAGCTCGTCAGTAGTGCATATTTTCGCCAATGCCGGGACTAGAACCACGGCCACGCTATTCATGAGGCAACCGTGTTTACCACTGCGCCATTCAACTCACGTTAAGCACGACCGAATTATCATATGTGAACGCTCAACCATTTTTGCTTGTGAGTAATGATCAGGTTGCCCGATCGCCTCGAGAGGGGACGTAGTTACTCTCTGTTAACCCCAGTCGATGACCCCTCGACTAAGACTTCTCTCCAAGTTGAAATCATACTGATGAGTATTACCGAGTAATAGTGAAGTCAGTGGCGCAGTGGTAAACACGGTTGCCTCATGAAAAGCGTGGAAGGAGTCCTAGTCACAGCAGTGGCAAGGATACGCACTACTGACGAGTTCTAATGAGAACGAAACTCGAGTCTAGTGCTTCTTTTCGAAATGAGCCGACTAGAAAGTCAATGGGAATGCGACAGCTGCGGTCAATCGTGGGTGATGTTCAGTCTATATGAAAACCAAAATCCCCTACTATTCATCAATGTCATTATCTCAAGGATATAAGCGACAACAGTATTAATGAGGACAGTGTGCTTAGAACCCCCGCTTTTAGGTGAAATCTGGTCAACAATGAGAAGATAGCGTCTAACAACCACCGTATTCAGAACCTACAGCGCTGTAGAATTGTGTATAGTACAGCGAATCAGTATTACCAGTCTCCTTAGCTGGGAACAAACAACCTACGCTATCACATCCCACTGTATATACAAATATTCGTATGCCTACAGCGTGAGCTACATAGGGAGGACAAACCGACAGACGGTTATGCCATGGAGTATATTCTCAAGTAGATGGAAACCCTGCACCTCTGTAGAGAGGTCGGCTGACGGCATCCAGTGTCATTGCTAGCAAAACATAACCGAAATAGGACGAAGAGTTAAAGTTTGTGACGCATTCCGTAATTTTTCAGAGTAACAAAAAACGCATCCCTCAGTTTGCTGTAGCGTTGGCATCCCAATCCTCCCTGCCTATTCAAAAACTATTTGTGTCAAAATTGAGGCTACCTTGCCAGTCATTATCCCCATATTTTTCATTATCTTGTTCGTCTGTCCAATCCCCTAAACATTGACTACCGTTTTGCAGAATCTTGTCCCGATGTTTAAAATTAGTTACATGTCCGTTGGTGATCAGAATGTACGAAATGCCACTCCAGAGAAAACCCCATGATTTGCGTCTTCTCATTGTCCTATCCCAAAGGTCGAATTGTTTTAGACTACAAGGGTGTTCTACTCTGATTCGGATGCTACAGCGCCGTTTTATTACTCATCAGAATATACTTTTAAACTGTGAATGCCTTGCTCCATAATTATTGTTTCATTCGGTGAAATTCGGGTATTTGGTGGTAATCGTTTAAGTTTATTCCACTTGATGCTGGTCTTTGCGTTCGTTTCTTCTGACAACGAAATATATGGGTGTTATCAGCTTTCTTCTATTTCACTAGTGACACTGGATTCATGCCAACCAACGACGTGGGTAACATTACATTTCACCGTCAACGATGGGATTTCGGGTACATGTAATAGGAAAATTGAGTTGTACCGACTTGGATTGGTTTGGCACTTCACTGTCGGCGAATGCACTGGTGATAATTTCCTTCTCAGCTCCATTCGGCTCCTCGATTTTGAACCAAGAGAGAGATGATTTTGTTCGCCTTCTCCACAACGATGTCGTTCGTGCTTTTTTCTATTTCCAATGGCTTTTATCATTTATTGAATTTTCCGAAATATAACACGGTAACTGAACAATATTTTGTTTTAATTTATTTAGGTTTACATATTTAGTACACAATTTAGAGTCCCTCTTCTTTATTTCTGAACTGCGGCTTGTTGCTGTCAAACATAACTGCCAACTTGTGGTATTTTGCTAATGTTGTTGCTATGAGATACCTTCGCGTTAGCTCTGTCACTACAATTCCCTGTTTGCGCATTTCCTGGCTTCTGCTTTTCAATATTTCGTGCGTACTCGAATCGATTTGGATTTCTGCTTCTAAAAACGCCTGTGAAAGTTTCCCTATATTCTGACTTAGTGACACATCGGTTGATATCCTTCATTTGGTTGATAGAGGAGTATTTTGTGTTTCTTGGCCACGTTTGCAGTTCGTCAGGATGAGCTCGTCGTTTTCGATATGCAAATTATTTGTAATTGTGTTTTCATCTTTGCGGCGCGTCCACATCGCCGATGTCTTCAGTCCAAAGCTGATTTTGTTATCTCTGGCAAGTATGCTTTAGGCTTCGAAAAACTTTCGACTTTTTACAGACTAGCTAAATTTCTAATCGAAGAAGTTTGGTTAACAAATATTTAACAAGCAATTACGTGTTTAGTTTTTACTGATACACATTATCAGCAGCTGGTAACATATTTCAACCGTTGAACTGGTCAACTCGTCTGAAACAAAATGTCGTGGCTTGGGAGCCATTGTTTTTGTTCACCGTAACTTTTGCGAATTCAAACTCCCTGTGTCTTCCTGGAATGTTCGGACAACAGCATAACTAGTGGAATGCCGCCTTGTTGATGGTCTTTAGAAATAACTTGCCGTTTTTTCACTACATCGGGATGGTGACATTCTATTCAAGTTTTCGTTCCCGTATGTAGTTTGTTCGGCATCGAAGCGTGTATTTCACATATTTAATCCGAACTTTCATTTTCGGTTGGTTATGACGCTTTCTGTAATAATTTCACTTAGCTTTTCATCACTTCGATACCTTTATAGCAACCTAATACTCTGATGGTAGTCGTGAGTACTCTGATGATTGTTCCAGGATTGATGTTCATTTTAGTTTTGCCTAGAATCTCACGGTTTATCAGTTGTTCGCTGATGTTATTGATTATGAATCGAACGTTTGACCCTTAATGAGCAACAACGTAAATAGGACATAAACGGAAAAGTGTGGACACTTCGAACTGCTATGTCGTAGGTAACAGAGTACTGTCTACTTGAGAAGTAGTTTCTTGGAGGCGAAAAAACCGGTAACCAATTTCTGAGAACGATTGTTTCGAGTGATTACTACTTGTCTTTAGGTTGCATCTCAGTGGGTTTCCTACTGGGCTGTTAAGGGCTTTGAAAACCTTTCGCAATCGTTCGGCTTTCTGGCTCGCCCCTTATCTTGAGGCAACACATATTTGTTACTTGCGCTTCATATGGTACACAGCTGCTGTTAGGCAAGTACAATAAGTGGTGATAGCAGATCATAATACTGTTCACTATCGCATCAGATTGTTCAGGTCGGACCAGTTCTCCATGCATTGTCTGTTTGCTAGATTTGGTTAAAGAAAAGCATGTGGAGTTCCCCTTCAGTTTGAAAGCCTGATTCCACCTAAGAATGTAAACCTTAGGAAATCCTTATGTTTGTTTATCACTGTACTCTCTATTACTAGTTGCACTTATATTCTCGTCTTAATTTTCTTTTACGAACTTTGTTTCTCGATGTTGAATTGCCACTCAGTCTGTTCTTAGATCTGTGTGTAGTAATAACAATTCTAGAATATCCTACTGAAGTTACAACGTCAGCCTAGGTGTGTGATTTGTTTGCAACACTAATTCGATGTCCAGCCGTTCCTACTCGAAGACATCGCAACTGAACCTGTCACATCATCATCAAGTTGATGCTGTCAAGCGCAAGCTCGATATACACATTCGCGAAATCAAACTGAGTCCTCAGGTACTCTAATCATTATCATCCTGGCAAAATGCAGCTGTACTGAACCTTTCACAATCTCTCCTAGCGTTTTTTTGCGTGCTGAAGTATGTTTACTGCGTTTTGTGCACCGCGGTTGGTCTTTTTTTCTGCTACCGAATCATTTTCCCCCCTCTGACTTCTCTCCTTGTTCGTTCCCTCGCAATTGTTGTCTCTTCTAATCCATTTTAAGATAGTATTCTGTACCGATAATCTTTCCTAATCCGTTCAACACACGTTTAGATTCCGTATTCCTGCAGCTGACCGCTCTTCCGTAACAGTGTTTACCGGTTCTTGATGTGGTCGGAGGCATCTATACTTAGCTAGGTCTTGTTTCAGACCGTCATTTGATATACATTGACAAATGTATCATATAGGCTTATTTTACAAATAGTTGTTTATTAATTTACCGTTTTAAAAGTTGATCGGGTCGTCATCCTCAACTATCATCATCATTCTGACCGGAAAGTATGGTCGTCGCGCCACCGCTCATTTCAACAGTGACGTGGAATATCCTAGAATAAGGAAACGTTATTAAGAAGGCTAAAAATGAATAAAAGAAGATTAAACGGAAGATCTAGAAATGGTACCCACGGGTACTAAACAAATCGCGAAGTGGTAAAGTAATAATTGAAAACAAATGGAGGTGAACACAAGTAAAATGAAGTCGAAAGGGGAGAAAAACGTTACGGTTCCAAAAGGAAATATGAGCTAACAACTCTGCGGATACAATCACGCCGTTAACTGCGATACACTACCATATCACAATGTTTCTAACCGGTTAAATGACACTTATCAATCCCGTAACTGAGAATTCATCACTTGACCGTCTAGTGGTCGAATACCGAAGGTTTGTGTGCATCTTGGGCTCGAATAGCCCAGGTAGTTGACCCACAGAGCGAAACTGTGCGCGCACTGGCACTGTACATCCTTTCTTCAATCAACAAGATGATGTCCTTCTAATACCACAAGTGACGAAGGTCGGTGAATGCGCTACGTGGTTTCACTGTTGTCATGAGCACCTTGCCAGGAACATTACAAACTGATTAGAGGACACTGTCCAAGTCGGTGAAGCGATTGATAGTCTCCGGAAGCCTACCTGTAGGAACAAGAATAGGGTCATTGTCAAGCCAACCTTGTAGCGGCATTGCTCTTTGAATGTGCGTAATGTATACCATACGGACCAGCTGTCTCATTTAATCTGTTGTGTTTGATCTGCTGGAGAGCCAAGTAGAACAATGTCATTCGCATGCTCAATATTAGTTAACTCACTACCTGGTGGACGCTCCACTTCAAAAGTTCTGACTGCTCCTTCCGCAATATTGTTTAATGTGTTGTTTGAAAGAGAGAGGTAGATGGCTGAGGTCACTTGTGGAGAACGCTCTGTAATTTTTCCAGTTTAAGATGTCTCTATGTCAGTCTAAGATGACCCAGATTACTGGGTCTAGGCAAGCTAACGTGGTTCATTTTCTGCACCTGGCAGGACAACGTCCTGTCAATGTGAAAGTTAGCCAGTTCCTGTTTTTCAGCATTCACGTATGCACATTAGCCGTGCAACTCCATTATCCGTTGAAATCCAGCTGACCTACTTTGGACATTTTAAATTGACACCGAGAAATAAACTGGAGAAGGTATAGCTAGCTGCTCATAAATACGTATCGTACACTCAGGGTGGGCATAAAATGACCGATTAATTGACATGTAGTTGCGATGCCTCGGCGAATATGACCACGCCCAAAAGGAAATCGGACAGTCGAATCAAAAATGACGTTTAGGCCCAAGTGTGCAGCTGCTTTTGAATGGCAAAAGGACTACCGATACCGCATTGACGACATAATCGATGCACCCGTGACCAAGCCGGAAACCTACGTATTTTTCTCTTACTTGACTTTCTCACTATCCACCGCATTATAAGAGCCGTGAGACAGGCTAGTGACCCCCTGGGGTTACTTGTTGTCCTGGCATCTTTTTTGATCGTTATGCATAATGAAGCACTTCCTCAGTCTTCCGTGCAAATCAGATGTGTACTCAGGTTATGTTTGTCTATTTAGGCCCTATAAGTTGAGGAGGCGTTCTGTAGTTTACACATCACCTCGAAATCATTACTTGTTCAACATGGGACATTCAACCATAGAGGTCTGATTTTCGCTTAGGGTCGTTTTGTTTATTCAACTTGATAATTTACCTAATGCATAACCTCTATAATGTCTTATATCCAAAAAATTGACCTTCTAGGTTGCCCTGGTGATTTGAAGGTTTGCTTTATAAGCTTTGTTTTCTCCGTTTGTTCAGTTAACTATTCCTGGTTGCGAAGAGGGACGTCTGAGCATTATTCGGATGTTGCCTTTCAAGTGATGAATGACGTATCAATCTCAAGTTGTTCGATTTTGACATAACGCTGTGCATGTGACTTCCATGTGCAATGCGCGAGTATGTTAGCCGACAACGCACGTGCAGAATACTACGTGTATGATAAGACCAGCGCTGAGTTCTGTTGTTTATCTTCTTGGTTACGGCAATCTACGCATTGAAGCCTTCTGTTGATAGTACAGTGGAGGGCTCCATTGGATGTAGTAATCTGTGATGAAATTACGTAATACGCACTTCTATATTTTATGGCTCTTGCGTTAAATCTGCGTATGGTGGCTCGACTCGTGCCTGCGCGGTTGCATGGCTGCTCTTTGGCGTTATCAGTGTTTTGGTTTTATGTCGTATGGATAACTGTGTGTGATTTTCCCCTTTTATTTTGTAGCATCTTTCACGTGTGCTGTCGCGTTTGGGTAACAAATACCTTATAGCCTGGGTATTTTCCCAACATCCTTCATTATGTTTCGTTGCATCCACGCACACTAGCCCCTCGTGCGAAGATATCACTTCTAAAGCCCCTACATTTCGTGGGCTAGCTGCGACGCGTTTACGTATTCCAGTGCCAGAAAAACCTACACCTTTACGACGCGGTGAGGGTGTCGGCGGAGGTCCCGAGGGTCGCATGTCTCAATTGAGAAAAACTGTTACTGCATTGTTTGATGAGGAACGCATTGAGCTGCCTTGGGTAGAGGCTGTTGAAGCTCGTTTGTATGCAGAACGTCTTCTACAGGAAGCCATATTATCTTGTAATGAACAAGATAATAATATGTTGCTCACTTTATGGATGCAGTCGACTACTGACCAAGAGCTATGTTTTGACGAAAAGGAGGCCCAACTTAGTCCGGCCATTCTAGAACTTGCTCTGTTCTGGCTTCAGAAGCCGCGTTTGATTGAAAAATTATTCAAAGTGAGTAGTTTGTATATGTTCATTGTTACTCAACCACGACCGTAGACCGATAAGTGGTTGTTCACATTGTTATCATTTGCAATCCTTTGTCTTACTTCCGCACCTTTCTCCGTACGTGTTGTCTGTCATTCGAGAACGATTATTTTTGAAGTTACAAATGGTGCTCATTGATCTATCGGCATTACAAACCATAATTATTCTCAGCTTGTCTGATTTATTAATACGCAACATTGGAATCTGTGTGATCTGACACTTTTTTTCTCTAACCTAGCTGTCATGTCCAGGAAATGCAGTTACTGATTCCACTTAGCCGCATTATACGGTATGTACAGTTGCTATCGACCTCCTATTGACTCAGTTTTTATATGATAACCGAAATTTGGTGTCGGTAGTTGTGATATTTCGACAAGTTGTGTTTTGTTAATCGAAGCTAGTCCATAATAGCACGGTAGTAGTAGTGCCGTGAATGTTGTGTTTCGTGCTTATTGGTTAGTTTTCTCACTCAACGTTTAGTGGATGACTACAGTCCCATGTTTTGTTCTGTTTGTGGTTTTTAAATGAAATTGTCTGCTGACTTGATGGTAGGGACGCATCATCTTTGGTTTTTTGAAACTGGCAAACTTTCACGTGGGCTGTTACCCAGTATTTCCCATAGTTCAGGCTCTTTTATGAGTGTTCTAGATTAAAGGGGTACTGCTTCAACGGGTTTTGTGTACCGTTTCAAAGCACCAGATTTTTAATTCTTATTTCTACTTGCTTTTAACCAGGTGTTTGTGCCTCGCTATCGGTTATATCGCCGTGCGTACACTAGTCTTCATCGTTTGCCTCGCACACATTATCCTTCTGCGCACGCATTTCATGCTGAGGGATTCGCCGTACTGGAGTTGCATGGTAATCCTTGGCCTGCTGTACGTGCAGTCAATCGGGGGCCTGATTCAGAGCCGTATAGACACAACTATCTAATTAATGTATTGGTGGCCGCAGCTCGAAAGTCCGTCCTTCCTGCCGGCACACAGTCGTCGACATCACCACCCGAGGACATCACTAAAGGTCAGACAGGATCGTAGAACCTGTCAGCACTACCTTGTACATTTCCTGTCACAATAAAGCACTTCCAAATGTTCCGCCTGCTTCGCTTTCACCATCCTTGTGTATGCTTCATTTGAGCGTTCCCGTGATTTGCGTTATCTTGTGGGGTCAAGCTTTGGTGATCTGCTTTGGATGGGTGTAAACAGGTGAGCAGCTTACTTGCCAAGTTTCGCCGGTCGACAGTAAAAGTTAAACTGTATGGTAATCACTAAAGCGATGTGGATTGATCGTGTTTTCAATTTTATAACCATTTCCCAGCATATGTAATATTTCTTTTATGCATTGTTCGCCGAACTACGGTTCCCTTAAGCTGGGCTCCTGGAACCGAGTTTTAACGTTCACACTACACACTGTTCGTTAAGGTGTTTCATGCTAGGTCGAGTACTGGCCCCATATTGTCGAATCTAGACAAAAATAGTCGGGACAACCGCGATTCGATCTTGCAATCATGTAACCAGTTGTTACTTTCGTTACCGCTGGGCTGTCGTTCAGAACCTATAAGAAATAAATATTCTGGTCATGTTTACTTATAGCTGATACTGCCCTGAGTTCACGTGGTTTATTAACGTGGCGTCGTTAGCTCATACAAGTAGTTTACAATCCAGCACCTGACGAGCTGCTGCTTGCGGCATTCTTATACTTGTTTTTGGTCATCTGTTTTCTTCAGTGATCAACAAAAATTCGTGGATTACTCCGTTTACTCGGCTCTGTGGTCATGAGTATCATCCGTTAGTGACGTCCGCTACACCTAATCCACTTGGCATGGCAGCAGTAGTCAACTGTATGCTTCAGGTTTTCTCAGTATATACCTGCGTGTTTTGCTTGAATATGCAATACCTGTTGAATTCTCCTATGCGGTGATGTACCGAAAGTCCGTTGTAATTCCTTCTCTTGAAAGTATGTAATAGATCTTTTTAAAATCAATTTTCATCCGTATTCTACTGTTTGTTTTAGTGGAATGAAGTGCTTTGACGTGATCCTGTGTAGATCGCGTTCTACGTCTATTGTGTTTCCTGTCTTTCGAAAGCTAAGAAGTATCGTATAGGAGCTAAGTGTGATCATGGAAGATGTTTACCGTTTATTTGTTAGCTGCAATCAGAATATGCAACAAATGAACATGGTAACAACTGTCAAACAGAATGGATACGGCGTCAGAAGGTCACTGCGGGGGTAGGATGATGATATGAATCATTATCTTTTGTGTACGCAATACCAATTATCTTCGATCAACGCGACTTCTTTCATGATAAAATTTTTGGGTTAGGCTTGAGTCGATGTTGCGTTCCCGCCTCAGGATGTGTTTCACCATTGTTGACGCAGTGTTTCACACTTGCTTACTCGTTTATTTCAGTGTCTGTGACGATTCACGCGCACCATCTTGCATGCGTGCACTTCTCCAGTGTGACGCACACAGTACGTGCATGGTTTGGTTTTCTTTTCCCCCGGTTGTTGCTCACACTCATTTCTGGCATATGTGAGACGCGGTAGTTGTCTTCGACCGACTAATGATTGCCGGTATAGTGGTTTCCTAAGTATGAACATGCCCGCACTATAGACAGTGAGACGACTAGATGACTGCTTATCTTGATTGACAGGCTGAACGCTTCGATTAGATGACCGGTCGGCTAACCGGGCTCGCTACTTTGTTCTTGAAGTGAAGTGAGTGATGGGTGCATTGCAGCATCAATGTGAGGCTTCCGCATCCAGAAACCAGTGTAAGAATTGACGAGGTCATTTTGTTACAAATAGGTATATTCTCACGTTTTCTAAGAAATTTGGTAGAACGTTGCTATTGAAATATTTGTGAACCGTAGAAGTGAACGCACATGTTGAAACTGCTGTGGAATCAGCTCCATGAAAATCGGTTTGATAATGAATGTGAGATCTTTGTCATATACGTAAAGCGATCCATTAAAGCGGAGTCATTCGACCGCCCGCTAGCATAAATATCGTTCAACTTTGGCAGCCGATCTGTTACTGAGACTGCGAATAAAGGATAAACAACATGTGATATAGGATGTTTGTATAGTTCAATCCCTGAGTTGTTTGCTCAAAGTATAATCCGACTGTAAGGTATGATGAAGCTAATAACATATTGTACTAAGCAGATGGTGCGCAAATTTAAGCGTACCATGAATCTTTCACAGTGTCCTGTAGGTTTTTTCCTGTTATGAGCAGTTAACTGTTTTTTGAGAATCCACAACAAGCGGCGAGTTCTATGAAAAGTTTCCCTTTTGTACCAAGTAGTAACCTGGCCGTTTCATCGGTTTCTAATGGGCTCTGCTTCAACGCAGATGTACTTGTGTTTTATAATATACTACGTCGCTAGCCCATGGTATGACACGGATCGAACGCGAAGAAACTAAAGAGCGGTTCTCAACGCGAGGAAGGCTGGGAGCCGGAAACGATAAACGGAAGTGTTTGTATTGTGCGGAACGTTTCAACAAAGCTAGTGGTGCACTACTGCCGAATATGAATGCGTGTCAGCCATGCGTAAGTGTTCGTCTTTGTGGTTGTGTATTCTCACATAGCGTGTAATAGATATTCGGAACTAAACAACTACCCAGTCCAGGCGTGCCTTACAGCGGTAACCCTTGTAAGCAGTCGGAGGAAAGCTAAATGAAATGCCTGCAAACTTCAGTTCACCGTTAGACCCAGTCCTGTAAGTAGCAGGTGAATTTGGGTGTGCTACATCAATGAGGTAAAACTGCTGAGTGAAAATAAACAATGGACGGTTAGTAGTAAAAATTGTTGACAACTTTTGTTAAGTTTGGTCGTGAAAATGTCTAAACTTCCTTCTTCGAAAACGTCAAACAAGTCACAAAACCGTATACTAATGATCTACTGGTTTGCTTAAAAGCAGGTCTAAATTCAACTCAATTGTCTTCCGAAAATAGAAATTTAAGGTTTACATTGTAATCGATAAGATTTTTCTACAGAATACCGTTAAGCGAAATAACACTTCGGAAATGAGTGATCTCACTTAAGAAAGGGTTAGTGAACAATTATTGTACGTCGACTTCGTCTGGGGCACTGACTAATTCGAATGACGATATCTCACTATCTGGATTGAACGTCAACGAGACATCGAGGAATCCTGTAGTAAAACGAGTTGTTCACAGTCGATGTATAGCGTGGTGGAGCACGATTTGTGCATTTCCGTCAAGCCTATTCCGCTTGGTGTTCGTGTTCCGCTTAATTTTGCCTGTTTGCACTGAACCTCCCTGTGGAATCCGTGCCACCACACTGTACAGTCGTGTCCTAATCTGCTTTTAATCATTAAGTTACTCTCTAGAATAAGGTCACACAGCCTATAACTGAGATGTCTTAGTTTCCTGAACTGTTTGGTATTATGTTATTGTTTGGATGTCAGTCGATGTCAGTAAGATTAGTTATGGGAGTCACCTACCTGCGGTGCCGATTAATTCCGTTTTAAACCGTCTGGCGTCAGTTGCAATAAAGCACCAGCCAGGAAGTCCCAGGATGTGTACACCCTGTGTCGAATAAGCTATGTTTTACTAGTGCTTGTCGTGGATTCTGATCCACTGCTCCGTATGTGAAGGCACATTTCTTAACGGAGCAAGCAAGACGGGGCGCGCAGTATCAATCCATGCGTTTTCGAGGATATCATCGTCTACTAGATTGTGTAAACCTGCAGCTGGAATCGAACATCAGTTTAAAGGGAAGCCGGAATATTTCAGTCTACATTGCCTGAAGTGGGTTCAGTGCCCGGCGGATGAATTGCCAATCAGATTGCAGCTGCGCATATCGGACGCCTGTACACGTCAACTCCGTGTGAACTGTTTTTCTCCTATATTTACTGACGTCATAATGCTACGACTGTCATTTATGGCCTTCTCGTCTGATTCGCTGTTTCTTGGTTATCATATAATTGTTTGCCTTGTATATCCATAGCCTCTTTGGTCTAGTTTTTGATTGTCTTGCAACAAACGGTGGTACTGATGTTTTCTGCTTCTTGCGTTTTGCCGAACAATTCAGCGCGTAAGCGAAGGGACGATCCAAAAATCGGACCTTTTTTGAGTGTGAATGTGGAAGTTCCCCATATTATTTCGTTTTCGCGACTTATGTATCTCGCCATTCTAACCAGCATCATGGCTAAACGATACAGAACTTGCAGCTACGTTTGTCCCATTTGAGATTTGTTGAATCCGGGGCTAACGGGAGTCTAATTGTTGGTTTGAACAGGAAAGTGGAAAGGTTGTCAACAGCCTCCAGGTTATGTTTTCGATGATTTACTACACGGGACCAGTTTTCTCCTATTTCTGTTAGATAGGTCACAACGTACAATGGATTGTATTTCATTCATATTTTCACCATACCACTTCAATCTGATTTGATGTATGTGAAATGGCTATTCGCCCTGAAGATTATGAGACGGTCGGTTGTCTCGCCTACATCCATGATTTCCACGAATAGTATGTCTACTATGCAATCTATTCGTTCAATCTGACCATGCTTCTTGTACGCCTCAGCATTGGTTCCGATTTATCAGTAATGTCATCAGCCAACTTAATCGTTTCAACTTTACTTGAACTACTTATACTCTCCCACTTCTAAATAATGTTTCAGCATACTTCAAGCGTCTTTTCCGTGTTATCTCCGTTTCACCATATCCGCTGCTGCCTACGGTTTCTTAACCATTCTTTGTCGACTCGTTGCTATTCAAATGAGTTGTTTGGTGTAACGTCCGTCATGAATGCACACGACCCAGAGCCGAAATGGAATCTTTTATGTAAGCGTAGCCTTTGAACACAATTATTTGCTAAACTAAAATTTATTACATATCCGCCTTCTTTCTTTTGTGTGCGATGTCTTCCTACAATACCGGTTTTCCTTATAAATAATGCAGTGCTTCATTTAAGTGGCTTCCTCTTGCATTTTACTTGGTGAGCAGTTAATTGAATCCAGATATGGAATTTCCGAGCCCCCGGCTAGACTTCGCAGTTCAGCTGACAGAGCACTTACTACGCCTGGCTTTTCATAATTGGGTCTCTTCTAAATTCGAAACAATTGGTCCCCTTAAACAGTTTGACCATAGCGACTAGAACACGTAAATTGGTAAATGCAGGTATTTTGTATTGACTCGTCAGTACCAAATTCACAGTAACATGGGTGGCCTTTTTATAAATCAACTAGAAGGGTGGATATTTAATAAGCGAGTTAGGATAGACTGACAGTATCCAACACACAGCATTGTGTGCTTCACGTGGTGGATACTTTATGACATATAAACTAGAAAATTTATTTTGCCGTTACCATCTACAACCCTGAGAGCCGGCGTTAGGGAAGTACAGTCAAAATTACATCAAGGGATTTATCTACGTATACGTCACTTTCTTATTTTCCCCCAAATTTGGCCGCAGTTTTACACATACTACCGGTCAGCAAAGTCCATTTTTTCACTTGTTTAGCTTCGTTTGACTCGATACATTGATCTACACTTTTAAATCCACTAATGCTAAGGGAAATGTTGAACAGGTGTGTGAACATACTGTCGGTGCCCTATTTTTATACTTCCGTCCTCATCCACGAAGCACTGTTCACTAGATGTTCGTCAAACCTGCTCACTGTCTGTACTAGCTTCATAGTTTCTCGTAATGAAAATAATGACGGGATATCTGTGACAATGACAGATTGCTAGTGAAGGCTCTCAATTTGATGAAAAACTGGATGATCGTAGCTCTACAGAGAAGATCCTGTTACTGTTTGACCATTTTAAGCACCGTAAGTAGTACACTTTGCCAGGTACTTCAAGGTTCGCTTTTCCATCTCAAATTATCGAATACTTCTACGTGAGTGTTGCGACCAACTAAATTTACTTTTGGTTTGTGAACTTATAGAACAGCTGAGTGATACTTATGGAGATATAGAAAAAAAGCATATAAATACAACAATTACCACCCCTTATCCATTAATATTGACGCCGAATGGCATTAAAAATCATAATATCTACGGAATTTTTATTAAGCACCAAGTGTGTTGCATGTCACACACACTTTTTTGATCACTACTATTACTACGCTTGCCGCTGTATTGGTCCAGTTAACCCTTTATTTTCCTTGATAGCTACTCAAGCAACGTACAATCCGAATTTGGTGGAAGACCCTCGACTGTGTAGAAAATTGTGGAATCGATTAAGTGTGTCAAAACCCGAAACTCGAGTGAGTTTTCAACACCCCAATCTGTTTCAGCAGAGCTCCAAGACATATACCTGAATGATTTAAAAAACTGCTTATGTTGACTAAACCATGTGCGCTATTTTTCCGCTCCACCTGACAATACTTTCCTCATTTCGAAGCTGTCCCAGTCACCACGCGCGCCGATCGTGAGCATTCTTTTACCGCCGCCGAATGTGACTGGTTCATTGCACATTGGACATGCACTTACGTGCATCGTGCAAGATACCCTGGCCCGTTGGTAAGTTTCTGTCATGATCATCACTATCATTTTCACATTTGAGCCGTACGCGTAAGTACTATGATTCGGACTGCCATTGGTCCCGACAACACTACGAAATGGCACAATAGTAACTTGGCACAATTCCACTTCTGCCGTACTTGTGGTTCTTTTTTGGGATAGGTGCCTGTTCACAGACGATTCGTATAACTGTTTAGGTTTCTGCACAGTGCTTGTGGAAATCACCTCCACTGCTTGATAGAAGTTTCGTGTTTCCCCTTCACTTAATTTCCATCTTACAGTTGTGATAAGATGATCTCTGAAAAATCTATGGTATGGACCGGGAACATTGAACAGTACGATCTGAGTGGGCCGAAGTGTATAACACTTTAACTAACTGACGCTCCCGGAAGCTGACCTCATTGTTATCTGTCTGCGTCCGTAGTTAAGTTACAAATTGTGACATCCATGTGACACATTACCGTCCTTTCCGCTTAAGTGCACAACTCGATAGATAAAGTCGGTGAGATGCGCATAACCGTTTGATCACCACTGTCAATACCTCACGCCGGCACGCGCAACACGCCACCTAGCAGCCTCTAAATTAAGTCGTACAAGTTGTGCATTCATATGGCCAGAAAACATGGTGCTGTCCGAATTTTCAGTTTGTCTCAGAAGGTCAAATACGGCATCATGGAAGGCGTCCTTGACAGCATCTGGACTGTTGTAGGTTGAGGTGTATTCGGGTATGATAAAAGAACTACATCTTTCTTGTCTGTGCTAACAGACTTTGACTGAAGTGTTAAACCTGACGGCATATGGACGCCTTCTAATGGGGATCTAGTCGAAGTTGTTCTGCTCTGCCTTAAAGCTCAATACAGTCCCCACCCCAGCTTGACCGCGAGATTCAACTTCGTCGATACCAGAAAGAATAGCATTATCCATAGGTGAATCCAAGTGAATGGAAACGGCAGGATGGTAAAGGCGCGTTTCAAGGACGCGGCACATATCTGGTTCCATAATCGAGAAAATTCTCGTGAAAGCAGCTTGCTTGCTTACTTTGTTGGAAGCGTTATTGTCTACCAGTTGTCTTGACTTCAACATATAAAAATTAAAAGCTTTGGAGGAAAAAAGTGAAAGTGAGTGGTCTGGTCTTTGAGGCCAACGGTAACTTCTGATACGTCCTGATCGCGTAACGAACAGGACTTGGTGACTGCTATGCGTCTGATAGAAAACTCTGACTTGCATGGTAACGTTGAATGGTTCTTTATAGATAGGTAGTGTGTATTTCTCCCTATGTTCGTTGTCACTCCCAAACCTGCTTGTGACTGTTGATATATCTTTTTGTGTGTATTGCTTTTTCTTGTTCACTGTTCCATCCCATTTTATCCTAGCTTAAGATGACGCAATCACCCTGTTTTCTATGTCTCTGAAAATTCATGTCCATGGATACAAGTCTTGGCTACCGTCTCTGTTATATACACTCTTCGTTGGTAGCAGCTAACCGGCATAGGCTTAAATCACGTAGTTCGCAACGGATTTCTCTGAGTCTGTCCAGCAACTCTATGTATTGGTTGGGGTTTGTGTGAGTGGGCTACCGTGCCCCACGTTACTTCCTTTAAAGACTTCCCAACAACAGTTTTTAAAAACACGCAATATATGCACGATTGTTAAAAGTGCACTTCCTAGTTTCAGAAAAAATATCTCGTCACAAGGGTGAATTTTAGTTAAATGCGATGTAATAGAATACTCAATCTGAAAAAGGTAAATGATTCATTGGACCGTGACAGTTTATACGCCCTATTTTTGAACTCTTAGATTTATAATTGCACCCTGTGTAATTTCGTATGTCCACACACAAGGATTGTGTGACGATGCCCACCATCCGACCAGCCCCATGTATTTTTTTCTTCAAAACATACTTCTTTGTACCCCTCCTATGTGTATAGCTGTCGTATGCAAGGTTCAGCTGTCGTGTGGATTCCGGGAATGGATCATGCTGGGATTGCAACCCAAATGATTGTCGAGCGAGAATTAAGCAAACGCGCAGTTCGCGACGGTCACACAAATCCTCTAACGTTCAATCCACGCTTAAAAATGGGTCGAGATGCTTTTGTTGAAGAGGTCTGGAAATGGAAAGACACGTGAGTCCTTGCTGTAACTTGAAAGTGTGACTGACGTCTCAGTTAACCTGGTGGTGTGCCAACCTTTTTTCCAGCATCGGTCTTTTACTGTATGAGGTTCGCATCCTATTTTTCCTGCTGTGATGAGCGTTGCCTTTCTTTCCATAGTCGTCCTGTACGTTAACCTTAACAAACCGTTTCTGTTTTTGTTGATTTTCTCATTTCCCTTTCAGTTGCGGGATGTTTTTTTGATCAGTTTCATCTGTTACGTTCGTAGATTGCTAACACTGCCGTTGAACGAAATGCATGTCACTGTGAGATTGCAACGTTTTATTGTTTGATCCCATCTAAATAGACAGCCCAAGCAAAACTGGTGCTAAATTATTTGTGTGTACAGAGGACAATTCATCATTTTCTGTTGAACATCTTTGGAGTTTTCTGTTATTATTGTGGAAGTTAACATTGTTCCAAACCAGCTTAGTGGTCTGTCTTCTTAATGTTTTGAGCATCGGATCTATTTGATGTTTTTGAAATCGTACGATTAAAATGACTACGCTGTTTAATTGACTACTTTCTATACCCTTGGGGATTAACGTTGAACGCTGACTGCTGCAATCAGGCCTCTCTGTATCTGATTGGCAGAGTTTGAACAGCAGTGAATGTATGTTTCGATGTGAGCGGGGAAAAAACACTGCACAGTTAAGTTGCTTCCGCAAGTGTCAAAATGGTTACCTTCGAAAGTACAGGTTTTTTAGATGGTATGTAGTCAGTATGCTAAGTGGTACAACGTTTCCGCATGTTACGAATGTGTGCTTATGAGTCTGTATTCAGCGGAACCCAGTCGATGTGGGATTGTGCAAAAAGTTGCAATACTTTTTACCATTTTGCGTCGACAAATTCGACGTTCATCTCTTATGATTTTTTTGCACTGAAGTTGCTTCTCAATGAATTCAGATCACCATTTAGTTTATCGCATGCTGTGATTGCCAATGATTGCTTCACATTAGTACAAGCTCTTCTCTCACCTACTTACTTTGGTTGAATAGACCTTAGTATTTGAATGACCGGCTTGCTTTGTTCCCTCATTATATTAGAATATGCCATTAGAAGGATGATATTCAGTTGCAAGACATCGTTAAAGCTGTTTCGCTCTGCTAACTTTTGTCATTCTTTTCCTAAATCTCAAGTTCTCATTCCGTGAACCTTTGCTCTAACGGACTACTGATTGTTATATTAAGTCTTGTTC
>JTDE01000989.1:42069-53549 GCA_014338405.1 Paragonimus skrjabini miyazakii | reverse complement strand
TAATTTGATAGGACAGTAGGGGGGGGGGGGCCAGCAGTAGCATGTTTTCGCCTATCCACCCTGCTGTATGCAGCAGATAGGGCGACCCGGTTTATACTGCGAGACGGCCGATGCAGTATGGAATTACTGGTGTTGTGACTATTCATGATTGTGTGTGGGCTGAGATACTGCCAGGGCGCCCAGACCTAGACAGGAGAACGATTAGGGTTCTCAAGCAAAGCCTTTGGCTCAAAAGCCTATACCGCAAGGCACCGGGTGGGTGGAAGCGTACCAGAACTGGTACGTTTTCCGAAAGAAGATGCCAACCTTCTTCCAACCCCCAACCTGGAGGACCAGGAGACTAGTTTCTCAGACCTCTACCTATTGGCCTGCCTGGCATGAGTGACTCTATCGGTGTGGTGGCCACACCGTCCAGTTTATCCCAATAGATCATCGAGATCTGCAAGCCGTCACACCGCGTCAAGGTCCAGTCTCGTTGTGACAGACTGATGAGTTGTAGGGGATTTTGATTTTCATATAGTTTGAACATCACCCACAATTGATCGCAGCTGTCGCATTCTCATAGACTTTACTTAATGTGAGGTCAATGGCACAGTAGTAAACACAGTTGCCTCATGAACAGCGTGGCCATGGTTCTAGTCCTGACAGTGGCGAGGATATGTACTACTGTCGACCTCTAATGAGAGCGCAACTCGACTCTAGTGCCTCTGCAATTCGAAATGGGCCGACTGGAAAGTATATGGGAATGCGACAGCTGCGATCAGTTGTGGGTGATGTTCAATCTACATAAATCAAAATCCCTTACTACTCATCAGGAAACTGTAAACACAAAAAGAGGCAGCATGTAACTACAATATATATTTCAGCTGGGGCCACAAAACTGATATGGAAGTAAGTTGAACACGTAATTGAGCTGCGATATAGATTTTATTAAGTGCCCTGTTAAATCTTCCTGTTCTGTTTTCAACATTGCTGTCGTCTTTCAATGGTAATCAAAACTAGATTGGCTTCTTATATAGTTTGCGGTATATCTACCTTTGTGGTAATTAGCATGTGCTTACAAATAAACTACCCTGGATAGCCGTTTTCAAGGAGTGTGTTGAGTGTAAACTGTTTTTCCTCCATATTTTCTTCCAATCATATTTTCACAACCCTGTCTAGCAAACACTGGATTCCTGCATTTTTGTTCACTTCCAACGGATTATGTATACGTATGCCTTCTCTTTAGAGTCTAATTATACAGAAACTTAATCTGACAGTCAGTTTGGAGTGGAGACTACACCAAACAACGAAGCAACTCAAGAGTTACACGATTTCTTCCAGTAAACGATCACATGTGCGCTATCAGATTCGGCACATGTATTAGTCTGTCAACAGTTGTTCAGGTGTTTACTAATTATACGTTGACGAGATATGTCCGACTTCCCTCATTTGTTTAACCGTATAAGGCAGCATGTTTTAGAAGGTGCCCCCAGAGCTCTTAGTCATTCAGGTATGATTTCCTCTCTGGACACTATGTTAACTAGCGTTACCTATGTGGGTGAAATTATTTTACTTCGTACATCCGACAAAAACATCGGGAATATGTTTTACGATCTGGCTAGCATGTATGCATGCAAATTGCCAGTTCAGGGCTATAGAATTCCCAACATCTTTTCAATCCCGACGGCCATTTATGTCTACGGCGGCAAGACCATCTCACCATGACGCAATTTTTTGCTGATGTACCGTAGAGAATAGCATAAGCATACGTAACATTTACTAACCCTCAAAATGCACACTCTCACTAGGTTGTCCCGCCCATGTCCATCGAAGACGTTCATGCGTACCGTATGTTTTGCTGTGTAGCTCCGAACTTTCATCTCTCCGTGACCAGAATCTAAGCAGAGCATTTAACTTTGGTTGTTTTTCTTCGTCAGCAAGCCACGATCAACTGGAACGATCGCATGGGCAATACGTCTAGCCGCCAGTATGTATGTTTAAAAACTCTGATTACACGTTCATTCGAACAACTAGAAGCGTACTTTGTGTTAGCTGGGCAACTTAGTCATTAGGTTGTTTAATTGTATACTTTGTTAATCATTCCCCTCAAAGCCGCACTCTCGTAAGTATAGTAAAACCACGACGGACATGAATGGCCTGACTGTTCCGACAGCACCTGTCGGTACGTCGTGATCAACGACCCACTGGGACTTACCAGACTATCAACTATTCACTTCAGTTGTATTTCTAGTTAATCTTTTCATGTGTAGGCCTACTTCCAGTTTTATCCTCGTCACGCATGTGGCAAACAACGGTTCGATCTGCGACGTAATCTGATCTGGTTCAAGACTGATTGCGGTTATACGCAGTTATGTATCAGTACTAGGTACGGTCGCGTGCCTTGTTTCTTACGCCTTCACAGAAAATCTCCATTTGAGATATACGCCCGTTTTGTATTGTGTTCTTCTCCATTTGCAACGAAACTAATTAGTATTCGCTAAATCCCGTCTCCATAACTCATAGATCCACTTAGGTAACACCATTCTCGCCATAAACGTCACTCATATGGTGGGGAAGTAAGTTATATGGAACCGCACCTTGGACTCCCATTCAGCAACATCATGCACATGGTTACGCAGTGACATGTGTAACACTATACATCTCTGATGCACGGACATCGGCGATACTGCCCCTCAGTTGTCTTGTTCTCATTTATTACAACACCTTAGTGAATAAAGTGGATGATCATCGATGGGCATCCGAATTCTTGAACACAAGTTCGATGCAACACTTCTGACTGTGATATAGTTTCCTGATGCGCACTTTGAAGAGCAATCCCAACGTCCGATTCTGCCATAGTTTGAACTCATCTTTATATAAGTTGGAGATTCGAACCCATTACCATTGCTTCCCGAAACGGACCTCATATCAACTTGGCCACGTGCATTTCTCGGCATGAAAACAACTGACGCCCTTGCTGTAATTGTCCTTCAATGTAATACACCTGAAGAACGTTATCATACTTGTATGAGCTTATCCCATGCAGGTAGTCGGAATGAGATTCAAACCAGTTATCTATGGGTTATGAGCCAAAGGCATCGTTCACCGAACCACTCCGATTACGAGCATCACTTGAAACGACGGGATTAAGATAATCATTGTCACCCGAAAACACCTCGTTAATCGGGTGGACGAGACCGGTCTGGGATTTTGGCTTGAGAACGAGCCCACTTGTGTTGTGTTGACTACTGAGCACACAGACGACAACCCAGTTTGCTTCAAGCAATTGTGTGTGGGCCTCGCAAAATTGAACTAAACGGTGAAGAGGGACTTGGGACGAGAGGGATTGCGAGGTGTAAGGGAACGTGTTCTCCGCCTTGATTAGTTCAGCTTGAGGAATCAAGACCAAAAGCGGATGAACGGAGTAAATCCTAAGGTTTAGGAGATGATGGTTTAGTGAGTAGAAAAATGAGGAACAACGTCGACGTATCGGCGTCGCATGGGTTTGAAAAGATGCATGGTCATGTACTCATATGTTGAGAAAGAGGTGTAGGAAGTAAGCTGTTCAGAAATAAGAAATGAATGGATCGAAAGCCTAGCCATGTTTCGCGCACAACTGCCAATCTATTACACACACAGTCAACCACAGCTGAGCAAACATACACTTGGAATCTTATGGACATATGGACTCGAATCAGTATTGGACAGATGGACAGGTAAGAAATGTCGACACAAGAACCCATGACCTTATGCCAACAAACGTCCGCATTTATCCACGTCAGTCATTGCGAGTGGGAGTTTCGTTGATGCATTCTGGTTAATCCAGTTTGAATTCTTTCACAGACTAGAGGCAGCTATCTGCTTATTTAGACAACTTGGCTTCTTCCATGTTTATCGCTCATGACTGGCAACTCAAATTCTCTAACAAACTTCGTGTTTATGTTGTATATTTTGTTTTGCTTATTTTATTCGGGTTCTAATGGCAACTCAGTAACTACTTGGCATGGGTAGACGTGAGGAGTTGTGAAGTCCTCATGGGGTGGTGTTCAGTTTTGAAATAACCTAAATCCCCGAACCTTCACTACTGATTCAAACCATGCTCGTTTGGTTCAATGAAGACAGTAACTTCAACCTAACAGAATTCCTGATCACGGGGTTATCGATTGGATAGAATAGAGTGATTCTGTTCATTCTCCTTTCGAAATGATCGGGCAAGCTGAACGCTATTCATACAAGGTTGTGGTTGAGCGTTTGGATTTGATTATTCGATCATGCCTATTGTGAGGTTGTTGGCTTTGTGGTTAACACACTAGTCTCACAAACACGAGGATCAGAGTGCAAACTCCGGTCGGGACAAGGATATGCACTACTGATGAGCTTTAAGAAGAGAGAAACTCGAGTCTGGTGCTTTCTGTCGAAATGGGCTAGAGGAAAGGCTTATCTGAATTCAAAGGCCGCGATCGAGTGTGGGTGGTGTTCATTTTTGAAATAACCTTAGTCTCCGAACCTTCACTACTGACTAAGACAACCATTGGAAGGCATCGGTTCTACATGAATTTTCGACTTTCTTATGAAGAAATATGCAACACTTTAAAACTGTCATCGATCAAGGATGTTTTGACAGTCAAATTATTCAAAGATCTACTTGTGGTCATCTTTCAGGCAAACAGCAATCGAACCGTAAGAACGAGGGAAAACGATATTCACAATTTAACAAAAACCATGCCGAATCGAACGTAATTAATTCGGTCTCTTAGATAAACCCATTACTTACGGGCACTTGGTGACGAAATTACTGAAAATTGTGTATGGAAACGACAGCAGATCACAGCTGAGGCATGCAAAGCGGCTTTGGGCCTTGTTAAAGAGTAAGTTTACACAGAATCGTATACAATTCTCAGTCAAGAAGGACGTCTGTGATGATCCACTCTATGAGTGGAACATAGGAAATGAAGCCACTGCCCGAGAAAATTATGATGACTAAGGTCAACTCAGCTGCAAATTCAAAACGAACCCTCAGGTATGTACAGTCGTGCGGGATACGACATGGTTTTCCGATTATTCCGACGCAGGCAAGTAACTGTTATGTGGGTTCGTGTAGTGAAATGTGAGCATTGAATGAATGGTTGAGTCTGCAAGAGTCCTGGACCCGAGAAAATGGACTGGCAACACTTAACGCCGAAACCGTCCAATACCTTCGAGATGTTCAAGGCATCAAGGGATGCGGAAGACATATATTGGAGAGATTTCTAAGCAAAATCTGAGGATCATCGACTGTCAGGTCTGAGCCTGAGCTCCAACAGAATCGAAGCTCAATTGAGAACGAGTGTTCAATGATCATTTGGATCGTAGACAAATGAATGTCATATTTTTTTGATCAGCGTATTCATACACACATTGGCTACAAACCGCTGGTGTGGAGTAAAACGACGATGTATACAGACAGAAGGTTGGTACGCCCGACTCCTCGTCCGCAAGAGAACACAAGAATTCACAATCAAATAAATGCCGGGAAAAGAAATGTTGGTAGCGGGCGGATTAGCCGGCAAAAACAAATTAAGACGATGGATTTCCCAGTCATAATCACACAGTGAACGGTTTGATATCGAAGCAACATCCGAAAACGCTGGTAAACTTGCAACGCCGTGAATGGGATCACCGGAGGATAATGGATTCCTTCGTACAAATCAATAGTCTGAGATAAGGGAATCGATGGTGGATTAAAAGGTATTACGTTCACTTTGGAAGCGGACTCAAGGAGTAACGCTGTGGTCTCGCTCACAACAGTGAACGCTATAGTCTCGCACATTTCAATTATTCATAAAATACGGTGATAACAGCTGCGGGCAACATGCCGCCGGATGACATATATTGACTTCTCCAGAGCACACAGGCTTCCAAAACAAACAGTCAGAGATGATAAACGGTACAACATCAAACTTATTGATATGTCGCAATGCCAGCAAGCAACCAACACATGCACTATACAACACAGTTGATTCCAATATCGAAGATTGAGGAGCTGTGAAAAGTATGGGTAACGTGGCGTTTTCTGATCAGGAAACAGACAATTAAAACAGAACGACGAAAATACGGAACCACAGTGGGTAAGCAATGAGGGGACGTGTAGCAATTAATGGCGTGCCAAGAGTTATTCTTACGGTCTATGTTTGGAATAAAGGAATTTCTAATCCGATTTGAAAGACTGTGGATCATAGAAATCAACCGGACGATACAAGAGTATTGACTGTTAGAGGAGGCAGCAGAGAGTTGACAATTCCACTGATGGAGTAAGCTCACCGTTAGTTCGCCTAGACAAGTATACGTAAAGCACCACTTAAAGTGATGGACAACAGAAGCTAGGGGCTATCAATGAGTTAAAACATGGAAAGTTGACCAAGTTCACAACTTAAACAAGGTTGGAAAACGGAAACCTGAAAACGGTCAAGCCTCTAGAAAGAAGGTAGACAATAAACATCTCTCAACAGCTGGAAATTTAAATATGAAAAATACCGTAACACAAAATGCAGAGGCTCACGACCAAGCAAACCGCTAAGTAAATGGATAGGATCATTTAAAGTGATCGGTGGAAACGAGATAATTCATACAGTACGCAAAGACGAATGAATGTTAACCAGTTCATGAGATGGCATGAACAGCTGACGAAATGGAATAAAAAGAAGCCTTTGATAAGCTAGCAGGGCGTATAAAGAGGAAGTTTGCCAGCAAGATGACAATTGCCAAGAATTCTACGGAAAGAATCGTAGCGAGCTGCTAGTAACAACGGTGAATATGGTGCAGTTTAAGTGTTCATACCAAAAAGTACTTATGTAGTCCACACAGGTCAGAGACAGAATGACCACTCGGTCTGCACGCAAAAAATTATGAACGGATATCAGGAACAGATATAACTGTCAAACGGGATTCTGAACATCCGGACAGTGATCGAGACAACCATTGCGTGCACTCCAGTGTCTGCGTTCATGGTGCTTTATATACGCTTAACGTCACTTTCAATTACGCAGCAAATTCTTAATACCAGCAGCCATTTAAATGTAAAAGTCTAGCAGAATCTTAATGTGAGTATTGTCAATGCAACAATACAATGCCCACGCAAAATAAATGACGTGGATAAATGCGGACGTTTGTTGGCATAAGGTCATGGGTTCTTGTGTCGACATTTCTTACCTGTCCATCTGTCCAATACTGATTCGAGTCCATATGTCCATAAGATTCCAAGTGTATGTTTGCTCAGCTGTGGTTGACTGTGTGTGTAATAGATTGGCAGTTGTGCGCGAAACATGGCTAGGCTTTCGATCCATTCATTTCTTATTTCTGAACAGCTTACTTCCTACACCTCTTTCTCAACATATGAGTACATGACCATGCATCTTTTCAAACCCATGCGACGCCGATACGTCGACGTTGTTCCTCATTTTTCTACTCACTAAACCATCATCTCCTAAACCTTAGGATTTACTCCGTTCATCCGCTTTTGGTCTTGATTCCTCAAGCTGAACTAATCAAGGCGGAGAACACGTTCCCTTACACCTCGCAATCCCTCTCGTCCCAAGTCCCTCTTCACCGTTTAGTTCAATTTTGCGAGGCCCACACACAATTGCTTGAAGCAAACTGGGTTGTCGTCTGTGTGCTCAGTAGTCAACACAACACAAGTGGGCTCGTTCTCAAGCCAAAATCCCAGACCGGTCTCGTCCACCCGATTAACGAGGTGTTTTCGGGTGACAATGATTATCTTAATCCCGTCGTTTCAAGTGATGCTCGTAATCGGAGTGGTTCGGTGAACGATGCCTTTGGCTCATAACCCATAGATAACTGGTTTGAATCTCATTCCGACTACCTGAATGGGATAAGCTCATACAAGTATGAAGGCTTTCTTCTTATATAAACTTTGAGCCTTCTCGATTTTGCTCGGTTGTTCACTTCCATTACTCGCCAATTGCAACTGTAGTCGGCTTTTGCTCTTTTCCGATTTGTGGTTTCTTGCTGTGGTAACCAGATACCGGTATCAACAAACTTTAGTTTATTGCGAAAGAAATAATTATATACCGGATGATAGACAAGCTGATTTGCATGCTGTTTGACACCGTTTGAGTAGTCAGTCCTTCCAACTCTACACATCTTACCATCAGCCTGCATGCACATGACTGGGAATTTGTCCTGTACTGCACACCGTTATCAGTAGTCTGCTACGTTGGCACTTGTTTCACTTTAAGTTTCGCATGACTGTTGGACACCCGTTTTCTTTTGAGACATCTTAAATTTTACTGAACTGGCCTCCCACCCATATGGATTCCTGCGAAGGTAAGTCACCGATCACTTACAACTTGTTCTGAAATTGCAAATTCTCCATGAGTCTCAAGTATATTACAGCTGGTAAACAAACCTAACGGTTGCTTACAAGCTGTTTTGAAAATACTGTATTTTTGCTACATTTTCACTGTTTCTATGGTGTTGATGATGAACCGCTTTTGTTGTGTTGTACTGTAATATCATCTGCCGTCTTGATATCAAACTCTGACGGTGTCACTTGTTAGGTTAACTTATTAATGATCTTCTATATTATGTGTTGTTCATAGACCTTTTTGTTGCACTCTACCTGTCCTTCTTCAATTTCAACCGATGTTCCACAGTAAGGTTGATTCACATATTGTTGTGGCTACAACACGATTGGAAACAATGCTGGGTGATACCGCATTGGTCGTCCATCCGGACGATACACGGTATTGTCATTTGATTGGTCAGTCAGTCATTCATCCATTTTGTCCGACTGGACGTCATTTACCTATAATTGCCGATGCCGATCTGGTTGACCCAACAAAGGGAACGGGTGAGTGTGATTGTTTCGTTTGCATGTAAAGAAAATGTTCCATACTCCTATTAGTCTCGAGTATTCGTTTTGGTCCTCTACAATTAAGAAAATCACACATACCAGAAGGTGGCGGTCCGTATTTTGAAAATATTTCCTATCGTTCAGGAGCCGGTAGCGCTCATTTGAAATCCAATGACGACCCCGGAAAGTCTGTGGCGATCGTTTGAAACACCGTGGTGATCATAAAGAGCCATGATTCCAGTGAAGTCAACATGATTCAACAAATTTGTGAACTCCGCATGTTCGCTTACCATCAGCAGCAGCGGTGTCAACTACACCAGTAGTTCGCGTTGATGGTTAACTGCTATATATCCACAAAAAATAGGTAGGCTTCAAATGAAAAAAGGAAAAGAATAGGGTTGGACTTTCTGCTTAGACGCCCATGTGGAAATGCGTACACCTTGCAGCCGAACAATCTAGTTGAAGGTATTTCCGTTTGTTTATTTTGGGTTGCGTATTGAGAACGTTTTTGTCGGTTTGGTATATTGGGTTGAAAAACAAGGCAACAAAAAGAAACCCACACAATACAAGTGAATGTTAGCGAAATTGTCACAGATAACTTTGTGTAACACTACAGCGAGGATTTTTTTGTCTTTCGAACCACCAAGTAGTCTCTTTGACGACTGTTGCAATGACCCACACGATTCGTCAACAATACCCGCATACACACTTATGAGCGTACATATTCTCTCATTCTTTCGTAGGAGTCGTATTCGTCTTGATGCGGTATTTCTCGTCGTATTCTCTGAATCATATGAGCACACTCCGTTCCCATGAGACGGAACGCAAATTGAAGATATATCCTAGTCGAATTGACTAGGCACCAAAGATGCCAGCGATCAACTACCATTCAGTTAACGAATTGTCACTCCCAACATCTGAGTAAAATGCTTACTTTTCGTTAATTTTGCTTGACGGGCTTATGACACTTGAATAACTACGGAGTATGTCACTTTTTATTGAAACACTAGCTTAAAAAGCGTGTCAAAAATGTTTTGGACGGTTGAATAAGAGTTGTACCGTTGGGGTTATAATGAAAGTCATGGTCCCAGGAACACTCAAACCAGTTGACTCGTCTTTCTTAGGTGCTTTTTTTAGCACATTTCTGTTAAGGTCCACTTGCGTTCCTCAAGTTTATTTTTCGCTTTGTTTTGGGAATACTTGAAGGTCTCCTCCATGAGGCTTAACAGTGGATCGTACGAACTTGAATCTTGTGACGTCAGATAACAACTTTTTCTATTCGTTTATGTATAGAGGCGCTGTCATTTGAAAATGTTGCTGGTTCATTCGACTCTATGATCCCGAGGTTTGTGGAGTATTTCTCCGAGAATCGTTTGAACAAGAGGGAGTTCAATCGTGGATGGCACTTGTGACTCATTGTCATCAAGAATCATTTTAGATTAGCACCTTCTTCAGATGGAAACATTTTGACACATGGTTTGTTTCTAGATAAGCATCCTCTGATAGTAGTGCAATTTGTTTTATCAGCGCTCAAGTAGTAGATGGGGTTGCCGTGGTCTTTCAACCAAACGCCAGTGTTTGTCATCGATTCCATTCCGTTCTACTGACTAACCGATACGTTTCATTACCGTTTAGCCATGACGGTTAAGAAGGCGATCAATGGACGGTCGTCTAAGAAAGTGGATCTTCTATATAATCTGCCTTCTTCTTGCCAACTTTATTTCAGGATGCTCGACCTGGCACATGTTGACTTTATTGCCAGATTGATGGTAATGTAATCAATCACCACTGCATTATCCTTTATCTGTCTTCTTTTCTGATGTTCTTCCCTCATCATTTTGTTCAACTCAGCTGTCTCGAGGTTTTCCAGCATCATTTCAGCTATAGCACCATCTTCTAACTTAGGCGTTCCATTGCAGTCAATTTACTTTGCCGCTTGTTGTGACTAACCTAAATACCGTTCTCATAATGACGTAAGGCAAATCTTGGTCTTCTTTGTTAACCGTTTTCTCAAAGAATAGCCACAAAATGTTGACGAAGTGGCTGTAAGTTATTGCACACGTGGTATATGTGTATGCAAGATGTACTAACGAATTTATTCAGTATAAATAAGTTTCTAGCATCTCTGTGTGATTGTAGGTCAAGTGGTAGATAACCTGTCGCATAAAGGCATGAGGTTCCTGCCACTTGTTTGGATTTTGCTGAAGTAAGGATTTTTTTACGAATAGATTGTTTCATAATTAAAAAAAGTTGTCGTGCTATTCGCTGGTAATAAATTGGATAGTTGTTCTGCTTTTTTCGGGTACCGTCAACGTAGACATGGAAGCAAACATTCATGTGCGCTCATAGTACATGAATAAATTAAATCTGATTGCGTGTACTTTGATATGCAATACAGTTGAAGAATCACCTCAGCCTGTATGTTCCATATTTAAGCTACTTAAGCTATCTGGAGTATGCGGACGACATTGTCTTACTTAGCCCCTCTGCCGAAAACATGCAGACCATGCTGGACAGGTTGAGCGACCGAGCTGGTTTGTATGGAATGTGCTTTGCACCTTCAAAGTGCAAAGTGTTGCTTCAAGGCTGGGGCACTTCAACTCCTACTTTCTTCATTGCAGGTAATCCGCTTGAGACTGTAGACAGT
>JTDE01000989.1:19943-41499 GCA_014338405.1 Paragonimus skrjabini miyazakii | reverse complement strand
TGATACTTATACACATCCCAGTCAAATTGATTTGGCAACCACTATTCCCACTAATCAATAATGAATTCGGTCATTCAAACTAATTTTCTCTCTGTATGAAAGGAAATAGGTTCCCTGAACATGAACTACTCATCTAAACGCTTTGAAATGCATGAGTTGTTCGTTAGGAAATCGTCTACATCGGCTACAAATTGTGTGATTTGATAAGCAAGTAACACTGTAAGGTGAAGCTAAAGCAGTCGGGACGAAGAAAACCCTTACTGTGTACACTATTCACGATTTTAATTACACTGAATGTAGTCACAGTGATTCGTTTACTGAATAAATTAGTGCGAGTATCAAAATCTCGAGACAGTTTTCCCACTACCTGATTACCAGTAACCACTAATTCTTGAAAGAGTAAAAGTGGCTACTCAATTTATGAGAAGGGCACATTTATCATTTCACGTCGCCCCAATTATAACCTACATAGAGGTGAACATTTGAGGCACTGATAGCTACTTGTGATGCTCACTACTTCACGTGCTGTCCGCTCCATTTCAAGATAAAAAGCCAGTAGTTGTATTTATTTATTTCGTCCGTATGATTAAAAGATTACAGTACATACCTGTCCCAACACCCGAATGACAAAACATAGATAATCAGTCTTAAGATAACAAATCTACGTAATTGTTGAGGCCTGCATTGTTTACTTGCGTAGATACTGCTGTTCAACGCGATTACTTGTTGGAAGTTAGCTCATCATATTTATGGTCCGATCATCCACTACACAGCAAGTCACTCCTACACGACATTAAACAGTGTTCGTCGTCTAATTGAATAAAACCAGTCTGTTTGCTAATTCACTGAAAGATGCTATATGAACGCAAAAAACATGCTGGTATCCGATGTTGTACTATATGCATTCAATGTGGACTTAACGGTGAGGTTAAGTTGGTGTTTGAGGGGTTAAAATTCGAATGGGATACATTTCAGAACAACTCGGATGGAAACGGGTCGTTGTCGATCAAGTGTACCGAGTGCATTAACAAAGCTGTCATGAAACACTATTCAATATCTGGTTGTGTCTGGTCAAAACCCAGGTTTATTCTTATTCGGTTCGATTCAATTAACCTACTGGGGTGATTACTGTAATTAGAAAGATCTATACAATACAGAAATAAAAACCTATATGAAACCTATGCAATAGAAGCCCTCTACTTAACCATATGAAGCCAAAGATATTGTCCATGCGCTCAGAAAAATTGTCGTCACAGGCATCTATTTAGCTGTTTAGTTGTGTAGAGTATAACTTATATGCCAATCGGCAACAACAAGCTAAAACCCTCTTGTATGAAGAAAAACAAAAACCGCTAACAGTTTCTTCGACATCACGGTCACTGACTACGGCAGCTATTTTCGAAGTATAAACGGTGTTTGTAGTAGTGCACTATCTAACTGAGAAATTTGACTTTTCATGTTTCATTTTCTTTTATAGATAACTGTCCGAAAATGACTAGCTTGAGTCTGTTCTTAATGACCCTCTCATTAGTCGCGTTGCTTAAAGTCCATTGTCACGATGAAGACTCGCAACTCATGGAACACGCTCATAATGTGTACTACAAAACAACGGAACCGGAACACAAATGCATTGCCGGCTGCGTTCACTGCTACAAAACGAACGTAAGTGAAAACGTATGATAACTTGGGGAAATAGGAACACGTATAAGGGGGAATATCGTTTCGTGAGTGGCAGCTTTAATAACCAGGTAAAAGTGAAAAAATGATGTCCAAGTTCGCAGTCTGCTTTAAGAAACAGGGCTTTATTCAATTGTTCATCTTCAAGCTTGACCAAACTCATAAACCGGCTAATAATATACCACGATGATTTTTGTTCACAACTACGTGAATGGTTCAAACAGAACAATCGCCGTCGTTAACCATTGCAGACCACAGTTGAGAGTGTGTATATGGTGGTGCACAAAAGCTTGAGAAATAAAAACAAAAGCAGACCAACTGCAGTGTTGATCGGTTCGAAAATCAGCTTAGTGTACAATTTTTATTCAAATAAATCAGAAATCGAGCTTAGCTCGTTCTACTTAAGGTACCTGCTGGAACACCAGCCTCAGTTAATTTCCAATAAAATCAAACCACCGGATCTGGGCACTTGAATATGTAATGGCGTTACTGCATTTCACAAGAATTTATCGGATTTTAACACCCTCCATTGGTTGTAAAACACTTTCAGGAAACAACCGGAGAAGAAGCTGTCGGGACACTTGAGTAATGGGTTTTGAGTTCAAGAATTATGCGTCCTACGGGAAGTGAACAAAGTCTATCAGTTTTGTGTCCCACGTTCGCCTGCTCAAACAAACATTTGTCGCATCGACTGAATTCACTATATGACTGATGAGAAATTACAAAACCGTACTTGGTAGAATTTGACCTGTGCTACGACTAACTGAACCCACCAAAACATGAGTTGGAAAGTAAACAAAACAATTTTCAAAACTGTCATCTCTAATTAAGCTTCCGAAAGGCGATAATTCGGTGTTCAGAGTCTTTCCAAGATAAGCTGGGTTACAGTTTGGAGATTAAAACGAAGTTCATCCATTTAATAAACACTGAACAATTTTAAAAAGCGCCTTGAGTGCACATTGACTTGATACCTTTATTTCCGTCAATTCCATTCAGGGTGCGCGGCTGGTCCAGTGCGCGAACTCCGTCTGCCGTGAACCTGAAGCTATCAGGTTTCCGCGAAACATCGACGACGTATGCCCTGTGTTAGAAGCCTATGAAGGACTGCTTTGAGGCTGTCTTCGACCCTAAGGTTCTGTTTGATCTGAATATTTAAATAAACCATATATTCATTCCACCGACTGTCTTTTTGCATGCAGATAGGGTCCAGGATCAAAAGCGAAATTAATTCAACAAAAAGAGATGGTATCATTTGCCAAAGCACGGTTCACTGCTGGTCATTTTAACGGGTTAATGGATGGTAAGTCAATGTTAATATCAATATTCAAACTGAAACTATGCACCCTACTTTGTGTTAGCGGTATCCGCTAATACAATTAGGCTGTAGAGCACACCACAAAAACCAGAACTACATTCGAGCCCTGCGGCTGAAAACTTGATTGAATTATGCTAGGCTTGTCCTAAAGATACCTGTCAGTTAAATCTTCCCGTCCACCATGGGCAATATTCATGATCGACAACTGTCAGATGACTGGTATACACTTAGTTTCACGAATTCGATTAGCACACAATCGTTTCAAAGTGATTATCTTCCAACGCGCACTGCTTAGACGCATTCGGCACGTATCAAGGCATAAAATTTAGCCAATGCGTCGACGTCCGCACACAGTCTTTGCAAATTTCTCCAATTAGTTGCTTTAAATTGGCAGAATACCACATCACCCATCGATAAGCTACTCTAAATTTCATTTGCGGAAATCCATCGGAAGCGTTTCATTCAGTATAGAAGATGCGATGAAAGCGCGCTCAAAGAACTTACGAGTCTCAGTATCGACGGCTACATTGAAAAGTCCAACAGCTGCATAAAGGACAGACAGTTGCGACCCTTGGCGGACGCGGCTGATAGAAAAAACATCCAATCGGCAACGCTATTCAAATGGGGCGTGACGGCGGAGTTTACGTTACCTCAACCAATCAGTGTTATTAACACGACCTACCACGCTGCAAGTTCTGTTGTTACCTTTCACTTGAATAGGGCAGTACCATTTCATGTAGAAGATGGTGTGCCACATAATGCTGCATTATTCCGGATTTATTTTACTGTTCTTGTGAGAAAATACATATCGATCACACTGCTGACGATTGTTAGAAAAAATTCGTGAACGCTGCCCAGTTCAGTTCCGCTGTGGAAATAGAAAGGATTTCAGTTCATCTGTCGTGAACCACCTGGTTACCTGTGACCGAAACACAGACACGGAGAAGGAGTTTCGCATTTTACAAAGAGATCACACAGAAACCACGTAGTGAAAGTTCAGATGACATATCTTATCGGTAGCCGAAGCGGCCGCAGTCCGACAACGCTACCAGGATTTCTGTGAATCAGAAGGATTGGTTAAACAACTGGGATATCACATGGTAACAGTCGGCGTCTAAAAAGTGAAACATTCCGTTTAATTCACAAACAGCCAGCAAGAACGGCACTAGCAAAAAATGAATAAATCGAATGTGATTCTAAAAACCGATTATGATAATAATGAACTCGTCAGGCAGAAGTTGTCAAAACATAGCTTACGGGATTCCTTTGAATTCATTAATATAATCCGCGGGCTAAAACTAACCGGGCAATAAACGCCTTCTCTGAACGTATCAACCTTGCTTATCTATGTTCCACCGAAAGAGACGATACACTAGTTGTGTGATTATATTGTGATTAACAACCTAGATGTCCGTATACTCCCACCAGAATTAAAACAGCCATTGTACTTTTGTAGTCATAACATACAGATTAAAATCAACGGAGAACTACATCCCTAAACGGATGGTGTGCCAATGGGATCACAACTGGGGCCGTTTGCAGACATCTTTGTGGAGAAGTTTGAGAATGACCACCTAGAAAAAGCCATTCGTGGACTTAGTATTTATAAGCGATATATGGATGGTATCATGTATCGTTAGCGAAAATGCTAACCCAACGGATATCAGTCATTTTCAATTCGGCCCACACGAACGTAGCATTACCACTAGAAGCTGAACGTAACGATCAACTAGCCTTCTTAGACGTACACATTCGGCGACGCGCTGATGGATCGGTTCAACGTAAAATATATAGGAAAGAAACCTGGAATGGGCAGTATATCAATTACAGCAGCTTTGTCTTTTTAGGGTAGAAAAGAAATCTCATAAACTGCTTGACTAACAGACCCAAGGAAATATGTACACAGGATGCGGTCTTCGATGTACTGTCGTTCCTACGCACAGTGTTCTTACAAAATGGCTATCCAGAGCGTTTTGTGGACAAGAATATGCAACTTCGCGAAAAACAGGATAAGATGACCCGAGCGGAAAGGAAGGCAGTATTTACCTAATTACTACTCAGAAGGGATACGCCTTCCGGAACATGCACTAGGTGACTTAACACTGTTTTCAATATAACATTCTATGCTACCAAATTATGTCTGTTTCAACTCTACTGCAGCTTGTGTTTACGGCTAAATGATAGTGTTGCAGTGGACAAGTGGGTATGCGCTAGATCGTCGTCCAGTAACAATTCAAAACGCCTTTCTTGAAGAGCAATCGAAACGTAGTCCCAACAGGCATCGAACTAGAGAACGCAGCGGTGTTTAGTAACAAACCGTATATTTCCAGCAATGTTTGGAAATACGATGAGTAGTTAGCTCCAGCCTAGTCTGGGATCAACGGCAGCAAACAAGATGAAAAAAAGAAGCGCGATGGGTTGCAGCAAACTCGGTGGCATTCAAACGTGCGCCAAGCGAAAAGTGCGTGGAACCTTCGAGTACGTTAAACAACGCTCGAATAGGTCCGGGTTAAACGACCTTGAAGAATGAAATAGTAAATGAGTCGTTTGGAAAAGGACAGGCATTCGCTACGTGCAATTAGTGGCACAACTGAAGGAAGTGGCACTGAGTTCGTATCAGGCCTCCGATAGTAGGCTTACACAGAACCATGAGTACGGAACAGACAAGCGGGAAAAGAGGGTTGCAGCCGGGATTCTTAGAGAAGTCACATGATCGCTGATCACTACATTACCAGTTTCTGCGGCTTCTTTTTGCGTAAACCCATTTAAAACAGTTATATCCCTTCAGTAATTTGAACAAAACGGTGAGAAGACGAACACTGGTAGATGCTAGCATTTCGTATTGGCTCGTCAGTACCAAATAACCAGTAACGTGGGAAACTTCAAATTTAACGTCTACAATACGTCGGGAGTATGAACAAAGAAACCAACAATAACAAAAAACCCCGAACCTACACTACTGATTCAAACCACGCTCAGTTGGTTCAATGAAGACAGTAACTTCAACCTAACTGAGAAGTCCTGATCACGGGGTTATCGATTGGATAGAACAGAGTGATTCCGTTCATTCTCCTTTCGAAATGATCGGGCAAGCTGAACTCCATTCATACAAGGTTGTGGTTGAGCGTTTGGATTTGATTATCAGGTCATGCCTATTGTGAGGTTGCTGGCGTAGTGGTTAGCACGCCAGTCTCACAAGCACGAGGGTCAGAGTGCAAACTCCGATCCGGAAAAGGATACGCGTTACTGATGAGCTCTAATAAGAGCGAAACTCCCTATCTAGTGCTTCCTTTCGAAGTGGGATAGCCGAAAGGCTTATCTGAATGCGAAGGCCGTGATCGAGTGTGGGTGGTGTTCAATTTTGAATAAACAAAAACGTCCAATCGTGTGATCTGAATGACACTCACTGCGACTTAAGACCTTGGTAACGTCAGGTTCACAAATAATTGTTTTTGTACACACAACACAGGTTTGAACCGGTTTATCGCGACGGCTTCAGCAAATTTTAGAAACCGTGGGTTGTGGTGGCGTACTATGATGGTGAAGGCTGAGGTCAAGTCCACGTTGTGGCCAGTTCACAGGATGTGTCGTCCGATCGACGAAGCTGGGGGCTTACGATACTCTCTGACTACAGTGTCTGGTTTTGAGACCTGTTTGTGAACCCACTTAGGTACATGTTCCTTCATTCTTGAGACCAATGATCTATCGGTTCTGCCGGCTTTGTAACATTCTCCGCAGTCACATGAGAATTGGTAAACACAGTGTGATTTGGCGCCGATAGGTTGATCTCCTTTGATTGTAGGCACAGGTAACTTGCGAGTCTGGTTAAGAACCCTCAATTCGGCTGCGTTGTAAGTACGTTTCAGCGAAGATACAATTCGTTGGGCTGTCCGCATCGTCGTGATATCCCCTTTGAATGGTAGCTCAATATATACTGATTTCTTCGGGACCTCATAATTTTTACTACTTTTGGGCCTCCATTCACCGTGACGCTGAATAAAGCTTCTGGGGTACCCATTACCCTCCAGAGTCGTTCTAAGCATTTCTAGCTCTTGCTCAACACAATCGGGTGTGCAAATGCGGCGTGCTCTGGTGAACAGTGTTCTCACTACACTCCGCTTATATTTCACTGGGTTGAAACTAGTGAAATGCATATACTGGCCAGACCATGTTGGTTTCCTGTAAATGCCACGCTTTACTGATCCGTCGGCCCTTCGTGTGATGAATATGTCCAAGTAGGGCAGACTGTCATCAGCCTCTGGTTCACATGTCACCTTGAGGTTAGGATGAACGTCGTTAAGCCGTAGGACAAATTGTTCAGATAGCTCTCGACTTTTGGCAATGACCAGGGTATCATCTACATAGCGTCTATAGTACGATAGCTGTGAGATGATATCACTTAGCTGCCCTTCTATCATGATCATGAAAAAGTTAGTGAGAAGGGGGCCTGATGGACTCCCCATTGTTCCTCCTTCGATCTGTTTCTGTGTTTTTTTTTGAACGTTTTGTTGGCGATTCTTTCTGTATGCCTATCGTAACTTTTTCTGTTAATCCGTTGGTTTTGTTGTAGGGGTATTTTGTGCGTTTTTCTTTTTTCACCCCTCGTTATCGGCTTCTCGCCGGGTTGGCGTTGGGGAGTCCTTTATGCCCTCTTCTCGCTAACTTTTTCATGATCATGATAGAAGGGCAGCTAAGTGATATCATCTCACAGCTATCGTACTATAGACGCTATGTAGATGATACCCTGGTCATTGCCAAAAGTCGAGAGCTATCTGAACAATTTGTCCTACGGCTTAACGACGTTCATCCTAACCTCAAGGTGACATGTGAACCAGAGGCTGATGACAGTCTGCCCTACTTGGACATATTCATCACACGAAGGGCCGACGGATCAGTAAAGCGTGGCATTTACAGGAAACCAACATGGTCTGGCCAGTATATGCATTTCACTAGTTTCAACCCAGTGAAATATAAGCGGAGTGTAGTGAGAACACTGTTCACCAGAGCACGCCGCATTTGCACACCCGATTGTGTTGAGCAAGAGCTAGAAATGCTTAGAACGACTCTGGAGGGTAATGGGTACCCCAGAAGCTTTATTCAGCGTCACGGTGAATGGAGGCCCAAAAGTAGTAAAAATTATGAGGTCCCGAAGAAATCAGTATATATTGAGCTACCATTCAAAGGGGATATCACGACGATGCGGACAGCCCAACGAATTGTATCTTCGCTGAAACGTACTTACAACGCAGCCGAATTGAGGGTTCTTAACCAGACTCGCAAGTTACCTGTGCCTACAATCAAAGGAGATCAACCTATCGGCGCCAAATTACACTGTGTTTACCAATTCTCATGTGACTGCGGAGAATGTTACAAAGCCGGCAGAACCGATAGATCATTGGTCTCAAGAATGAAGGAACATGTACCTAAGTGGGTTCACAAACAGGTCTCAAAACCAGACACTGTAGTCAGAGAGTATCGTAAGCCCCCAGCTTCGTCGATCGGACGACACATCCTGTGAACTGGCCACAACGTGGACTTGACCTCAGCCTTCACCATCATAGTACGCCACCACAACCCACGGTTTCTAAAATTTGCTGAAGCCGTCGCGATAAACCGGTTCAAACCTGTGTTGTGTGTACAAAAACAATTATTTGTGAACCTGACGTTACCAAGGTCTTAAGTCGCAGTGAGTGTCATTCAGATCACACGATTGGACGTTTTTGTTATTGTTGGTTTCTTTGTTCATGCACCCCATGTATTGTAGACGTTAAATTTGAAGTTTCCCGTGTTATTGGTTATTTGGTACTGACGAGCCAATACGAAATGCTAGCATCTATCAGTGTTCGTCTTCTCAACGTTTTGTTCAAGTATACTCATTTGCTTGTTCTTGTGGAACTAGTTACGTGGGTCACACGACCAGGCACTTATCTGAACATATCCGCGAGCATCATCCGGCCTGGATAAGACAATTACCAGTGCCATTGTTGCACATCTCTTTGATAGACATCATATTGTCAACCTTGATTCCTCTTTTCGTCCGGCTTACTCAGTCAACTGCGGTCACTCAAAAGTTGTCAGATGCCGATTTTTAGCCGCAGCTGAAGCAATCGGAATTCGACAAAATAATCCACCCTGGTGAGCACAGAAGCGCTTTGTTCAGGCGTTGAAGTTGCTAAGGCCAACAACCCACACCACAACAGATCAAATCGCCATGGGTCCAAATGTGCCATAACTGTGACGTAATCGTATCACAACGTTGTCGCCATGTTTGCCTATGATGTGCCTGACCTCAATTGAACTTGCTACTTGTTTTCGTTCGTTTTGCCCAGACAACTCTGTCTCATATAAATGTTATGTAACCGGCCTGATGATTAATAAACGAAAAAGTGCGTGTTCACTACACCATATTTTTATGACATGATTACCTAAAATGATTGTGAACTGGAGGGTTAGTAGATGACCAGCTTGGTCTCCGGAGGTGTCAAGTGAGTAATGGGGAGCCATAGTAACCGTAGGAATTGGACAATTTCTGAGCGCACAACCGTGGGCTGTGCAACCGAATTTCGATAGCTTCCGCAGTGGCCAGAATACGAAATTTGACTCCGGTGCACTGGCAACTAGGAAAGCGATAAGTGGGCTTTAAAATCACTTCTGGTGAGATGTGGTGCCGTGAGTCAACGAGATGTCAGAATTGCACCCAAAATTGACTTAATATCGCACTTAGTCAAACATGTGGGGTAGTGTTTACGCATCCTCTGAGAAAGTCACCTGGTTGTGCGACCGACGCAACCTGTTCCACAAGAACATGCGAAAGTGTAAACTTGTAATTAGGTTATAGTGACCAACACTGGTGTAGCCTCTATGAGGATTCCAGCTGTAACTCTGTTTTCTCGCTCGTCTGTTCTGTACGCATGTCTATAATGGGAGGCCTGATATGAAGTCAGTGACATTTGTAGCGACTACAATAAATGATACTTTTGATAGTCGCATTCACTTGTACAATTTTGATGATTTTGGATTTTTTTTACCTACTTTTGTTTTAGTCAATCTATCCTTTTTGTAATATCCGTCCCGGGGCCACAATCACAATTTGTTCTGTGCCTCACTAGATTGATGTGCTTTCTCTGTACACTCTACTTTCCAGGGGTCGTTACAAGTACACGAGGGTCAGCGCGCTGTCCTTGCTTTTCATTGTCGATTGGTTTTCGGTAGTGAGCACAGACTGGATATTATTCTGTTGGACCAGTTCCAACACATTCTTCAGTCATACAACTGATTGCACGCAGCGAACACTAACCCTTTTCCCAACGACCCAACTAATATTCTATTCTTTACGGTCCTCTCACTTGTATCTTATTTAGTGTGGTTTAACGCACCAGAAGGTTCTACGCACTTTTCGCTTGACGCGCTAGTGAGTGTCACCGAGCGAACTGGAGCCCACCTAGCGTTCTTTCCCTTTCGTCTCTCGGTTGCTGCCGTTGATCCCAGACTACCTATCATATTCCCAAACATACGGATTATATTCCTGACCCCACAGCATGTTTTTAGTATAATGTCTGTTGGGACCACATTCCGATTGCTCTTTAGAAAAGATTTTATAAATCTATAGTGGACAAGTGGGCATGCGCTAGACCCTCGTCCACTAACAATTTAAAACGCCTTTCCTGAAGAGCAATCGAAACGCAATCCCTACAGGCATCGAACAAGAGAAGGCAGCGGGGTTTGGAAACAAACCGTATATTTCCAACAATATTTGGAAATATGATAAGTAGTTAATTACAGCCTAGTCTGGGACCAACGGCAACAACCAAGAGGAAAAGGAAGAGAAGCGCGAGATGGGCCACAGCCCACTCGGCGGCGCTCAAAAGCGCGCCAGGCGAAAAGTGCGTGGAACCTTCGAGTGCGCTAAACAACGCTCGAAAAGGTTCGGGTTAAACGACCTTGAAAAATGAAATAATGGAAGTCGTTAGGAAAAGAGCAAACATCCGCTGCGTGTAATTAGTTGCACGACTGAAGAAAGTGGCACTGAGTTCGTATCAGGCCTCCTATAGCAGACGTACATAGGATCATGCGTACAGAACAAACAAGCAGGAAAATACGGTTGCAGCCGGGATCCTTAGAGAAGCCACACGATCGCTGGTCACTACAAATTGACAGGAGTCAAATGCACAAAATCTTGTCCACAAGGTTACATATTTAAACAGCCCATTTTTAAAGTATACATAAACTACCGGGTTGGTTCCCAACGGGATCAGCAGTTGTGCCGTTACTTATTCCACGAGTCACCAGTTCAGTCTAAATCTTGCTTTTGTTATATGACATATAAACGATCTTCCTTGCCGTAGATGGTAGTTTAATTGCCGGTGATTTCAGCTCCATGTGTCTATCAATAAGGTTTGCCGGCTGGATGTTCCTTGCCCTGTGTGTCAAACTGCGAACGAGATTTCTTTTCTACTTGAGAGGTATGTAACTGGAAAATGAGTACACTGACCGTTCCAAGTGCCGGTCTTGTGAATACCTCTGAAGTGAACCATCTGCGCAACGATTCACTGCCACATTTAGGAAAGATGCTCGCCCGTTTTCTCGGCCCCAAACGTAAGGTTGAGATTAAGATGCGATGTGTTCACCTCAACTATCTATATCCACAGTTTCGTCAACTACATCGATATTGTCGTCCACCTACCTCCTGTAGACAGTGCTGTGCTCAATAATCTCACGGAGCGCAGCATTTGCTAACATCACCATGAAGATATTTGTCAACAATGAGCCTAACAGTAACCCCCTGGCGACGCTGTTCTCCCGACGGTACCTTCTTCTATCATTCTGAAACCGTGGATTCTGCGTGCGAGCTAATATCAGTTGCTTGCGTGTCCTCGAATAAGTACACATATCTTTGGAACAAAAACACCCACAGAAGTAGTCAACGGTTTCTACGAGTTGTACGTTCGTGAACAGAGAGCATACATCGAGGGAAAACACCTTCTCGTTTTTTCACATCCAACGATCCGATGGAAGCGACGAACTCGAACGTATCATTTGGTAGGTGCAGTGCGACGTCCTACCACATGGGTTCAGGTAACTCTGTCAGCCACTGTGTCATTGAATAACATGGAGAATTCCACATATCAGAAACCCGGTGTAATAGCCATCGTTTCCTGTGAACCTCCGGTAAATCACATGGTCTGGGCATTATGGTTCGAATGTCATGGAATGGATTTCATACGATTTTAGAAATGCACTTCTCGGTCAAACCGGTTCTATCTTTTTCGTTTAACACGTCGCTGAATTTAGACAAATCACTCAAGATATTGATTATTTTCTGTAAGTTGACCGGTCTTTATGAACAATTCACGCATCCTTGTCGCATTCCGATAGCAACGTACTATCGGCTCTCCTCAAACTCTACAGTTCATAGATATGTCGTTTCGTATTAGTTTGACTGGTGTGATTTAATCATTACTGACAACTGAGTGTATTTTTCGCATTGGCGCATACTGTTCATCCAGTCCTTACTTAACCGTATTAAAAATCACGCTGAACAAGTTGAGTAGTTTCTGTGGGTCTAGCCTGAAGTGATGTCCTAGTCGAGGGTTCATCGATTACAGTTAGCAGGACAGCTAGTGTTGCCTCTCATGGCGGTCGAGTGAACTTAGAATCATTCGCAAGCGAATGTGTTGAGCGTCTTCATATGATAATTCAGTCATGCGAGGTCAATGGCGCAGTAGTCGACACGGTTACCTCATGAAGATGTGGCCGGAAGTCCAATCCTGATCATGGAAAGGTTGTGCACAAATGACGAGCTCTAGCAGTAGCACAACTCGAGTGTAGTGCTCTTTTGAAGAGGACTAGACGGCAAGTTTATGCAAGTGCGATGGTTGAAATCAGTTGAGTGATGTCTAGGTTATGATGAAATAATTATTTAGGCACTGAATTCTGCTGGTTTTGTATCCATCATACGGATACTGAGCTTTCTAACAGGGTGATATTTTGCCGCTAAACATCATCACGCCCCCGTTCTGCAACCCTTGCACCAATGTGAAAGCTCAGCCTTCATGAGTATTTTCAAAAAGCTGTCATTCGACCACGTTTTAGCGAGAATGGGGATAAAAGGGATGATATTATTAGTAAAACCCATAACTCCAAACCACCTCACTTTATAGGGCGAACGTGAGCAGAAACACATTCGGGTGTCATTATCAATGTGCTTATCGAGGCAAATTTCGTTCAGAAGCCTATTCTGGAAATACCCGATAAACTGTGTTAACGTCAACCTAACAAGCCGTTAGTTAGTTTACTTTATTTGCCGCCATAATGTTCAGCTGAATAAGTTTACACATCATCATACACGTTGTACTGCAGCTTTTAACCGTGGTTTTATGTACGTACCAATATTGCCCCCTTGGTAGGATAATTGTGGATAGGCTTTCAACCTTAGCACCACAGTCACCATTTGCACAAGCAGTTTTTCCCTCGAAAACCAGGAGACCGGTTATTACAGATATCCACTAGCTATGGGAACCTGATTAACTGATACAAGCGATAGAAAGGTTTGAAGCCAATGGATTCCCCGTTTGGTTGCAAGCTAATTCAAACTAAATATACAACCCGTTAAGCTAACAGGCTCATATAAATCAACATACCCATTGGGATGGTAGGACTCGCTTTGAGATATCAAACTGATATATGTTACAAAAATGGCAAATAGAATGAAACTTTGCGGGAAGGATATCAAATTTCACAAATGTCCGGAATGAAGCTGTATGTCCAGATCGAAAAATTATGATTGAGCAGTCACATCGAGGTCGATAAAGTGCTACGACTGGAAAATTTCCACACATTATCACAATGATAATGAACACTATTATACACAACAGGCAGGTTGAGTTGGGAAAGTTAGAGGAAAACATATTGGTATATGAAGCATATGAAGGTGGTATGCAAGATAAACATAAAGCGTTCCAAAGGACAAGAACAAACAAAAACGGAATCAAGAAGAAAGGAGGATGCTATTGGCACCTGTTATTTTCACATATGGTGAATGATTCAGGGCCAACCGTAAACAACCGTCTAGTATGAGCGAATCGCGTTCCATCCGAGCAGTCCAGTTCTCTACATCTCCAAGTTCCTTGAACGTCTTGTTAAAGTCATCTACCAATTTGAGCCATTCCTTAACCTGTTGGTTGTAAACTTGGATCTTCGCAGCTAGCTGTTTGATTTCCGTATTTAGTCGACGCTGATTATGATAAGCCTGTACACCAGAGTGAACAAAGTAGAAAAAACGACCCATCAGTTAGAACATCGTGTGCTACGGGAATGTTCTACAGGCACATCGCTCACATATACCAGAAGGCAGATTTAAGTATAGCCACATCAGATTGTACTGACGAGAGTAATCAGATCTACGTAGTGATGACACCGTGGCCTCGTGCCCTGCTGCTTCGAGAGTTTTAGCCTATGGGTTTAGAAGTTAAGGATAGGCGCGATCTTCATCACTGAATCTTATCGCCGTCCCTGTGGATTGTGTGAATGCATCGCAAATTTCCAATTGGTGTGAGTGTTAAGTGTACTTAATCCAGAAATTACCTTCAGTACAATGATACTCAAATGATTAAGTCAGTTAAGGTGGCTGATGCCAGTTTATCAAAACTCAAGCCAAATTGTCCGACTTGAACAGTCAGACCAAGTGGTGATAAACTTAGAAAGCCTTGTTATAGACATGAAGAACTATGCTGAGCATACAGAAGCTAAGAAAACAGGAGGGCACAAGCAGACGCAGTGTTAGTGCGGATTGAATTTAAATGAATGATGATGACCCTTTGAAAGCAGGCGGCTAGTATAAGTTGTACGTTCACGAAAGAAGACAGACAAAATCCGGAAATAACAAATATCAAGCATATCGATGGTTGAACATACAGACACCACTGTGATAAACTTCCAGTAGAATAGTTTTTGATCAAAATCTTTTCCAGCGGTTAAAAGCCAAAGGCAATCATTATGAGAGAATAGCTATCGTTCAAGACTGAAAAAACAACAACCAGTAAGCCGTAAGAAACAGAAAATGCCTATTCGTATCAATCTTCACCAATGTATTGGCAAAGAATTTAAAAAATGATCAACAGTCTTGTGCAAAGTGCTGGTTGATTAGTTAGTTTAAAAAGGGGTTGCTGAGTTTTGATCTCTTACGATCCTGCGTTTGACATCGGCAGGCAAGAAACACATCACTCTCAATCTCACACAATTCATGCGCCCCCCATGTCTGACCTCGAAATCCTTTCTGATTGTTGGCAGTAGTGGTGGTGTTGGTGGTCTAAGTATTTGGTTGTCCACCAAGCCTGGCTACTAGGTTGCGAACGTTTCATCACCAAATGAGGAGTTTGAACGGTCAAACTCTTGCTCAATGGGGACATCACCTCGTAGTGATTAAACGTTTGCAACCTTAAATACAAAATTCTAACTGCTTAATAGCATAAGCAAATGCAATATAACATACTATATATACGGAACATGTCGTTAGACCTTGGGAGTCTAAAAAGGCAAAGTGCTCGTCTATGGGTTTAATTCGGAGAATACAGAAAACGTCTTGATAAACCTTTGTTATTCTGAAGTCGAATTTGAACAATTCGTTAACCGAGATAAAGGTGTGACATGTGAATGAAGAAAACAAAGCGAATGCCCACCCAATAACTTAATTCAAGTCGTTCATTAGTCTACCACAGCACTAATGAACAATGCCACTTGCATGTTTCGTCTTTTTGAGTTTTTCCCCTACGAAAATTTCTCCAAAAATTTGTACAACAAACCACCGTTTTACCTGAAATGGCACTCAACACAAAGTCTCAACAACTGAAAAGCATGTGATGGTCTTTCTCCAGTGAGTAAAGCTTTCGAAGTCCAGAGTCACGGACCATTAAGTATGTTCAAAGATTGGGATAGATATCAATAAAGCTGCTTGATCGTAATCAAATAGGCAACTAACGCCCCAAACCAATGCGCCACCGGATGGACGGCGCGCAATCACAGAAGAGCCAATTGTGCGTACAACTGTACATACATATTTATCGACAACAATGCATCAAAACTGACACCAACGTTTCATTGTAATACACTACAGTACAATACAAGTTGAACCTAAGACAAGAGAGTTTCCCGACGGTCTTCACTGCTCCACTTCATTAATTTTACTCACTTTACGATCACCCAACGACAACACTAACGTCTCGAAACCCGACTAGCCACTATCTCCCTCAAAGTCTCCATCTATCGCCCTTATGAAACGCGAAAGCTTTATTTCGGGAGCCGATTCTGACCAGTGATTGACAACCATTTGACAGGTGACCGCTGTTCTCTACGCTGTGTCAACTTTCCCATCCCGTACCTTATGACAATCAGCTGTGGTTTCGGCAAAGAGTGCTCGGCATGGTAGACGACCACATTAATCTGTGCAGCACTGAAGGTTGTGCGAGCAAACTTCCTTGAATCCCACAGCCAATTATTAGTTTCACAACCTTATCGTTGTCCACATGTTGGTGCCACTCGATGCGGATGAGCGAATGTAGACACTCATCGCCAAGTACTTGAAGTCGGTTTGTGCACTCTACCCTCAACGGCCACGCCCCGCAGTTGTGGTGCAGAACCGTCCTTATAGTCATCTTATATATATGTGATCTCTAGGCTTCAGAGTGGTGCACTATTGTCTCCAGAGATGTCCTAGATTAACAAAAACTGCCATAACTCTGAATGTACGGGCATCAATCTGAGTTATAGCTCGTTTACACCCTGTTCGCGTGGAGGGATACAGAACATTTCTGATTGCCAGCTTTCACTGACTACGGCCGAAAGGGGTCGAGCGGATGAGAGCGTTTACACGAAAAGTAGCCATTCAGACTCTCTACTTGATATGTCTAAACAAGGACGAAACCGGTCGTTGGGTGTCTGGTTGAGGGTGAGCATCAAGAGGCACTACAAATACGAACATCTACTTTATTTTCAATATAACCACTGCTGCCGACACAGCATCGTGTTTACAAAAACCGTAACCGTAACGTCGTTATCCAACAATAGATCAACATGAACGTAAGTCTTGCGAAGGGGCTTTGCATTTCCAAGATGTAAAACACATTCCAAACCAGTCGGCAGAGCGCAAGGTATTGTATAACACTATCCAGGTTGCGTGAAAGCTATCAAACAAGAATACCTCATCGTCAGCATAGTTAAGACATGCCAGCCTTTCACTGAGAAGACCTACGTCGATATTCTACAGGTTTCGTAGACGGTCCTCTGGTGTTTTGTCTATGATATAACTGATAAAAGTGGATGGAGTGGATTGGTCTGATATACGTTATTGTCAGTGTTGAAGTCGTTAGACGATTCGCCGTAAACCCGAACCTGAACCAGAGCATGGAAGTAGAACGATAAAAACGCGTTCATGCAACCAGCCGACACATTTCGTGTCTGCATAATGCTTGAAGTGCCGTTTAATACACTGAGTGGAATGCACCTTTGTGGTCGAGAAGAACGGCAATGGTTAACCGAAACTACACGTGATTGCGTTCCAGGATTTGGCGAAGCATGAAGATGTGATCGATACTTCCATATAAGGAGAACCACCCTGCTTACTCTTCCTTGGTATCTGCCCCCTGTGCTTTGGTATATCAGTGAAGTTTACTGGGTGCCAGCATTCCAATCGCAAGCAGAGTCAATTTAGGTATTCTGTGCTTTACGCAAGAATTCCTAATTTTCACCTTGAATATTGAGTAAATTCGGCGTAAAACCGGGAAGTGAGTGGCGGATAACGGGTTTTGTCGAGCCAGTGCTACTCCACTCAACTTCCTTTGCTCTAATATCTAGAGCAGATCTGCCAGGTGTTTGACAGCTGTGTCAGAAAAGACATTAGGAGAAGCTCAACGGTGGCATATTATCGCCTACTCACTCCGCCGAACATAACGAATAGGGCGAACCGGTTTATAACGAGGCGGCCAATACAGTGTAGGACTAACAGCACTGTAATAATAAACGGTTGCATGTAGGCTCCGATATTACAAGGGCACCTAGCACTAGACAGAGATACGACCAAGGCCGTTGGCCAAACAGTCTATACCACGAGGCAGTGGGTAAATCACGGCAGACGCGCTAGTGCTATTGTTTCGAAACGGACAACAAGTCTTATCTAAAACCAAATCTCAAGAACGAGGATACTAGTCTGTCAGACTTATACCACTCAGCTTATTCGGCATACGTGGCCCTGTCAGTGTGGTCATCAAACCGATCAGTTAAGCTCAGTAGGTCATCGAAATTTGTAAACAGACTCACTGCGTCAAGATCCAGTCTCGTCCAGAAGAACAATAATCCTTAACCCTTAAACAACCAAAACGGGTTCTAAAAATACAGAAAACGCTATGGGTTTTCTACCCCCAATGCTTTCAGTTATATAACAAGAGTTCTACGGTAAAATTCTTGAGAACCAACCCAAAACAGACCACGAAACAGGTCTCAGCACATTCGCCACTGTACAGCCAAACTTGGATGAACATAGAGAGTTAATTACGACTGGGCGAGTGCATGTTTTCATCGGCTATAAATGAAAGAAACATGGTGCAATTGGCCATATCAATCAACATTCAGGACATTTTGAGATGCGTATAAACGAGTCCAAACGAGTTCGAAAAGGGCTTTTTATGGTGTAAAAAAGAACTTGTTAACATACCTTACAAACGTTCTCGTCTACTGCACGAAGTAGAACAACCACCAGGTCATCTACAGCCTTCGACATTAACTGTCTTTTGTAAGAAATTAGCATTTTTTGGCGCAGTTGAGTTGCCTGATGTTCTTTTAGAACAGCCGATAACATTCCTATGAAAATAAACAAGAAATGCTGGCAGGAGAATGAAATAATTTGTCAATCACATGGGTAGAAACAGGAAAAATTAACAAGATAAATCAAGAGGTTGCTGACAGCAGCAGTGTCAAATGTATCCAATGAGGTGTATGCAGTAATATGTAGACTCCACGACTAACCATAACACCGACAACTCCTTACTGTATCAGGCGTCTCGCGGCATAAATCGGGTCGTCCTACTTGCTGCATACAGTATGGTGGATAGGTAAAAATATGCTACTATTGACGCCACCCTTACTGCCCTATTAACTGTAGCTCTCGGGCCCCTCATTTCTAATAATTACTCTACAAGTCCACAGCAGATGTAGCTAACCATCATAACAGTGACCCGATAAGTCCCATCACTTACTTTCCGGCCTCAGACTTCCTTCGTACCTTGCCTAGACCTAGAATGCGAATTAATATAGGTGATTCCAGTCCGCCCTCATACAAACGTTACACTCGCTGAATGTCGAGGTCTGCTGCATTTCGGAAACTAAAATCCAGGGCAGTAATTAACGTATGAAACTAACACCCTCACTGTCAACCCGATACTGGTTGTACACTTCGGGTGACTCCACGGCCTCAGTTACCGATGACGCTATGGTAAGTTTAGTCCTCGGCACGAAGGTCGTAGTTGCACTGGTAGATCGGAATCCTGTCAACAGTAGACTGTGCCGACTGCTTGGCAGGTTCTATTAAGGCCACCTCTAGACGCACAAACCTCAGAAACCTTTTCATTTGGTCTGATAATGCTCCAACTGACTGTAGTTGCTTCGGCGTCAAAGACGAATTTTATTCGGATTCGGCCGCTCCCCTTTGGACGACACGTAGTTCTGATATAGTCATTCTGGTCGGAGATGCGAACGCCCAGGTTGGCTGTCTTAGTGACGCCGTCTCATTTAGGCGGCAGGTATGCGATAGCATCAGGTCGTTAGGATAGTGACAGGCAGCTGTTGCAACTTTTAGCCAGCAACAGTTATAGGCATCGTGCGCAGCACTGTTGTACTTGGCACTTCCTTTTTCGAATCAGGCTTGGTCTCAGATAGGTCACACAGCTGTTAGTTATAGGTGACTGAACTCTATTCAAGAGCACATAGTACATTTAGAAGCACATAACTGGACTCAGATTATGCGTTGGTATGTTGCCGTTTTGGCTTTACTTTCGATCAGCAACGACCTCACTGACAGTAACGGCTGGCTGTTGAGAAGCTGGTTATGTGGTTGGTAAAGCATAAGTAACAAACCAGTCTAGCAAACAGCCCTGGCAGTTCTCACCCCGAAGATCTTTACACCTGTTGGATCCAGGTCTTACACACCGTTCATGAAACAAGTACTGTAGCATGCGGCACGGTGGTTCGTGTGTTAAACATTGGATCTCGCAGAAACCCCAGAGTTGCTAGATGTCAGACGCAGTATTCCTCCAGACAGTTTTATTGAGTGAAATAGTTGTGTTGCAATGAGAAATATCGGTTACACCTGAAAAAATCATTCATATCAACACTTGTGGGCATCATGTTGGTCTTCATGATCGATTTTGCTCTCATCGGAATATCCGTGATAGAATACTTATTTTCATCCTGCAGAAACGCTCAATTTCGCGTGGTTTTGGATAAATACATCGACTTGTGATTTTCGACTACACTGCATTTCACACTAAATATCAAAGTGATTAACTATCACAGCCATGCTACCATGTTTTCCGATTAACTGTCTACCTGAATTATATCTTCAATCCGTTTTGCTGTCAGTATTTCAGGTGGATACCGGTCGACAAAATGTCATTCCTGAAAACGATTCCACATTTCAAGACAGTCTAGCTTGCAGCACTTCATACGCCTCGCGTTGAGCATGGTAATTTCAAACACAGTTTAAAATAAGTTTCAGGAACAATGCTTTCACTATGCACGACGATTTTCAGCGAAATAATATATATTGAACGCTTAAAATCCATGTTTATCAAGACTTCCCCCGTGTGTTTCTTATCAACGTTGTTCACAGCCGAAGCTAAATGGACAAAGCAGCTACTTGTGTGAACGCACACTGCATACTTAGACGTTGTTCACAGGTTGTCAACTAGATTGAACATAAGTACATGGGCTTCGCCGTCCCGTGCCTCACTCGAACGCTAGCGGTTTCATTTTTCGGATGAATCAGAATCACAAATGTGTACGATACTGGAGTGTAATATACTATCTGCAACACTTTTGTGCGAGACAAGGTGAACAGTAGATTACCACTCCATATTTTGTTTGATTCGGATATGGACCAGAATTGCTTCTTAGCTAATGACATATTTTCGATATTATGTGTATGGCTTCGGAATCGACGAAGTTCACCCAATGGTTTACGGCCCAGTATTCGTAGTAAGCTATTTCATCCACAGCTCTGTAAGCCCTCTATTCGTCCGGTGCTACTGCAATGTTAGGCTGAAGGCGAAAGATAGTGTAGGCGGCTCATCATCATCATCATCATCATAGACAGCAATACATCAGTGGTTCACACTGATGCTTAACTGCCACACAACCATGAAGAAGAAGAAACAAACCCTGTTTAGGAAGAGAGAAGAAAAAAGAGGGAGGGGAGGGGACCTAACCACTAAAAAAGAGCTACGTCTACATTCAAACATACAACATCAAGGCGCGTATTTCCAAGGCTAGGGCGGTGTTTACTAATCTGAGGCACCTATG
>JTDE01000988.1:165958-183505 GCA_014338405.1 Paragonimus skrjabini miyazakii | reverse complement strand
CCGAGCTCAGTCGCACTCAAAAGCTGAGAAATACGTTGGCGGTCTGACAAACCAACGCGCTTACTTACGGTTAATTTGAGTTGCTCATAAGGTTTCGTGGAGTCCGGTAACTCCAGAATATCCTTCACCATATATCCAATAGCGCATGGTCGCTGCTCCCTATTGGGGGCAATGTGTCAACACGGTTGACGTTGGACTCCAACGCGGAAAACACCATATCCAACCTAGAGCAGCATTCAGCCTGTAGCCGTGTGGGAGCCTCCACTTGCTGGTACAGGCACAGCTCGTCCACGACTAGCCAAAGCAGTGTCTCTGAAAAACGGTCTGAACCGCTGGTGCAGGCTAATGTTTCCCAATTGATGTGAGGTGCGTTAAAATCCCCCAATGTCAAGCAGTGGTTAGTTGCTCCGAATATCCTTAAATTATCTAACAGTAGAGGTGGAAACGATCCAGGAGAGCGATACATAACACCGACCATAGTAGAGCTGTTTGGTGTTAACTGTTTACATGAGAAAGTGGTCTGTATTTACAGAAAATCATTGACCTTGCGGTGGCGCGAGCGCGCAAAGAAATATCTGAATCCCACGCCGATGTATATCTCAGTAACGGCTTACGATGTCCGATCTCTGACAGCAGAATCATATTCTACGGGTCAGGTTTACCCTGGCCCTAACACCTACCTCAAACGTGGCCATTAACCGCCCCCCGCCGACCCACATTTCTGGTGAATACTCTACAGGTCCCAAACCAGATATCGCCACTGAATCGGTAGGTTCCATCCCCATAACCCAGCCTTCGATCTCCCTCGTCTTTTACCTAGGTCTGGAATGCGAAGCAATAAAAGTGCTTTCAGTGTTCGCCTTCTGGAACTGATAAGTCAATAGGCCGACCTTGCACAGGCGTTAGCCTCGCTAAATGTCAGTGTCCACTACATTTCAGAGTCCAAGACAGTCGTATCATCCTGATAGCACTCCCCCTCCTGTCCACTTGATACTAGTCATATTTCGGATGACTTCTTGACCGTCGCTACCGGTCAGGTTGCAGTAGGTATAGTCCTCAGCACGACGACTGCGGCTGCACTGGTTGATTATATTCCCGTTATCAGTAGAATATGTGCCATCAGCTTGGCAGGTTCTGTTAAGGCCAACTCATCAGAAGACTTCTCATTGTCTGCTTGTGCTCCGGCTGACTGCAATTACGTCAGTGCCAAAGACAATATTTACTCGGATCTGGCAGCTCTCCTTTGGTCGATACATGGTTTTAATATGGTCATCCTGGCCGGAGATGTGAACGCTCAGGCTGGCCTTTTTGATGAGGTCGGTCTCGTTTACATGGCCGATTTGGACTGGCATCACATCGCTGAGACACTGATGGGTGGCTGTTGCGAGTGTGCACTGAACACAGCCTATCTTTAGCCAGCGCTAGTTTTAGAGATTGTGCTCATCGTTATACCCAGTGTCCACCTCCAAATCAAACATGTTCTCAGATAGACCACATAGCAGCTAGTTTTAGGTGATGCAGCTCCATTCAGGGCTGTCGTTCATATTGGAATACACACTTAGATTAAAACCACGCGCTGACACGTTGACGTTTTACTTTTAATTTCGCTGGACAATGATTCTACCGATCACAGCGTCTGGCTTTTGATAAACTGGCCATGCCGCTAGTAAAACGTCAGTGCTAACTTATCTCAGAATGCAAGTCCAGAGGTTCTAACACCGAGGATTTTAATAACTGCTAGACCAAAATCTTTCAGTAGCATGCAGAAGTTCGTGGATAAAACAAATGTTGGATCTCAGAGGGATCGTTAGAGTTGTTAGGTGTGGGATGGAAGATTTCTTCTGGCAGTTCATATGACAAGTTTAAGGGAATATCTGCAGGAAGTTGAAACGCAACCTGACTGCCAATCATGAGGCCTGGATAATGGTGATAGTTAAGAAAATAGAAACTACTTTTGTCTCGTGAAACGCTGGCAGATTGCATGTTATTGGTTCAAGGCGTCCGTCTGCCAGTGAATTTATCAGCGGGATTAACGACACATCCATGATAAGTCCAGAAGGTTGTGCCGCAGTGCTGAACACTGAGAACCAGTTTAGCCGATCTCTCGCCTCTAGCGTGTTATCGCCGCTAAGTTGCAATGTATTACTATAGTCGGTGGATTTAGAACCACCTGTCAAAACTGGGATCCGCTGTTGCATTTCGGCGCTCAAACGAAATAGGTCCAGATGATCTCGTCGGCAATTTTTAAAGATGGGGATGCGTTAGTGGAGACCTTCACTTATTTTGTGTGTCAGGGTCAGTCGCTAGTACTTCCCATATTCAGAAAGCTGTCAGAGCTCGTAGGTAACCCGTAGGGGGGTGAACTTGACCTTAGTCATTACTAAGGTCCTGACATCCGTGATACTTCATTAAGTTACAGCTTCTCAGGAGGGCTGTTCTGCCCTGCAGTCGCAAAACTTGGCCGCTCAGAGTGGAAGATGTGAGCCGTCTTCAGGCATTTTGACTATCGATCGCTGCGTCCTATCGTTGGCATTGGTATCATCAACAGTTAAGCAATGGTGAAGTTAGGAAGCGGGTATTCGGTAGTAGTTTCCAAGTGGGTTCCTTCGTGTAATCTTTTGCACACACTTGAATGGTTTGCTCATGTGCTAAAGGTGGCAACTAGTCTGCCACACCGCGCACTACCGATGCCTCGACCGACTGGCGTAAGGTCAGAGATGGGCATATGATGACCTGGTGTGAAGAAATGAAGTTGTTCACCAAGCAGTTGATCATTGTTCGGATTCGCCTCTCAACTTGCGACTCACAGTGTCGGTGGCTGGAGACTTCAGGTGAAATGACAGCTTAACGGGCTGAGTGGCAAAACTGCTATAATTGTTTGGCCGAGCTGTTTGTGAGCTTATGGACACGGAACAATGATAGGCGTATGAGAGCCGTCGTGTTTATAACGTCTCACTTTGAGTTATAACTCAGCCGTTTGTTTGCAAGGTGTAGATTTCTCAATGTTGAATGTTTCGATTATAGACAGCTGGTTTCATTTGTTAGGCTCCTCCCTTTCTCTTTTTAGTTAGGTAGTGGTTTTTTCTCTTAATGGTTATATGACAGCTAATGCCCACCGTGAGTCGCTGATGCATTGTTCTCTTTGAGAATTGTGATGATCCTGTTTTGTCGGTGCAGCGTTTAATGAAGAGATGTACCTAGTTGATGACTGCTGGCCTCCAACTAGAAGTTAGATTCATGTTTAATTTATCTTGTCTCGTGCCATTTTAGTTTTCATCATTATAACTGCTTTCTTATATTTCACTGTTGTAGCATGGTATATCATTGTTAGTTACGCGTTGTTTGGTTGTATATCATTTTTGTGCAATACTCGAGTTGTCTCGAGCCATCTTTTTTGATCATCATCAATATATGCATGTAATCTGCAGTATCATTTTACAATTTTCGTGTGCATCAATTGCTACGGGTTGTTTGGTTGTATGTATTTAATATCCTTCGCGCACGTGAATGTTTAACTTATCTCCGTGGGTGGCAAATGGTACAGTATCTTTGTCAGAACAGGAGGTATTTCGGCTTAACTGGTGTTTTGTTCATGATCTATGCAGGGTGTTTCGACTAACCTTGGCTTCTCAAAATAATCGAGAAACTGCCATATATACCGCAACATGTATGCTTTGGAGAGCCAGCAAGGCGTCCATTGTTTGTTAGTCTTTTTCACAGGCTAGTGGGTGCGTGTGCTTCAAAGCGCAGTTCCCTCATCCAACAATCGGTTGGTATCTCGTCCTTTTCAAGCACAACATTTCGGAGCAGATGATCTGCTGTCAGCTACATACCACTGCAACCCATATTCAACCTGTCATCTCTCAGGGTAGTTTCCACTGACACAGTTCAAATGGTTAGAAGGAATACCGTGAGTGAAAGTACGACTTGGATTCTTAAGGAGCCGGTTACAAGGTCAGGATCCAAGAAGAATCCGAATATTCAATTGTAGGAGCCCTATATGAAGGTTGTTGTGTATTCGTTAGTTTTTGAAACGTGAGACGCAGTGAAACAAGAAATGCTGGAAGCTATGGAGAAGTTAGAGTTTAACGTCTATTTTGCTCTGGGTATAAATCATGATATCGTTATTAGTTAATTGCTAGAACTCTATTGGAGAGACACGCCAGCGTGAGTTCGCGATGCATCATCAGCTGGCTAACTTCTTTCTAATCGTAGGCAACTGCTAGGCTTACTAACTGATGTGACAAATTCTACCGGAACTTATGCATCCGAGATCTATCAAAAACAGAAGGCTGTATTTGTCAAACCGTGATGGTTTTGTAATAAACAATGCCAGGCTAACGTAATAATGAATGGGAATAAAGGTATATTGGAGATAGTCATTCCGAGAAAGACAGTCCGCGGACACGTGGATTCCGGTAATAATAATGTAACACCGTTACAGTGGTGATTCAAATACGCTGCAACTAGTAAAAAACCTTCTATCAAATTGGAAGAGGAAGAAACAAAAACAGACGCGTCAACGAACGTTACAATGGTTGGCGGCATCCGAAACGGATTAGCCTGTCACAGTGACCGAAGCCAAAGGACGCCTACGCTTTAAACCATCACCACAAGTGGCTTGCGCTGCACCACTTGCAGTTCCACTCACACACCACGTATCCGGTGTAAACCCGAAGGAATAAGCCCAGTAGGTGTGTGAGTGAGGCCTTTGTGTCCAGCTGGCCAATGCTGGTTAGCCAATTGAATGGCTAGCACAAAAAGGAAACCCTTATCTCTCAGAAAATAAACAGTGAGAGAGAGTGCAATGACAAGATCTGTACTAAGAAGAAAGATATGTAAAATGTAATACAAGAAGCATTTAAGTATACGAATGCATTCCGGCGAGGATAAAGTTGAAAAACAAAACTCAAAGTTGAACTACGAAAAGATCAGACAGACGATTCATCATTCAATACACTAGGAAAGCCCAAGAAAAGATTAGGTAGAAGATCACAGACACCCAAGTTGCTGGACGTTACAATAATGGTATATACACCAACATATGATACTATCGAAATAGTTTTTATTAAGAAGGTGGATGTCATAAAATAGGGATCACCAAGGAAACCTAGACCTACGCTGGCAGTACTCGCTAACCCTGAACACAGATGTCTTGTATTTGTTGGGACCATAAAATTGAACGCTCAAGGCAAGGCCACCATGGCGCTCATTGACCCCGCAATGTGGATATCCTCTAAACACTCATCTGGAGAAGCTTCTGGGATCATCGTGCGTTAGAACCACCAACTTCTATGAAAAAACATCGTGTTGTGTTCGTGTTTCTGTCACTAAGGTTTCGAGGCGGGGTGTTAGTTGAGGAGTCCTTTCCAACGTTACTGCCCTTACAAAGGCAGATACTTCGTTGGTTGTTAAAGAAAGTGGCCGTCGGTTTCAGAACAAGTTGTGAACAATCGATAATTTGGTTAGTTGGTCGCGTTCAACTTCTGATGCGGAAACTTCTTCCGACCACGTGAACCGGTTACAAATGTGATGGTGTTCAAGGCTCGTTAAAATTGAGCCACCAAACGAAACAGAAGCTGGCATATCATGAATCCAGTATACATAAATAGTGGGTCATTATTGCGTTCGAACTGCTAAGTTGGTGAATTCCAACCTGAACTGTTTGGAAAATCTCGCCGAGATAGTCGATCCCTTGGATAATTTAGTGGATTCCATGTGAGAGTGAGACAGGTGGGTAACTCACTCCAAATGTGAAATTTCCAAGCTTCTGGCGTGACTTCGTACCTCAGCTGGCAGAGCGCTTGCCGCGTTTGGGCATGGTGTTTCTGTCGCTGATTCGAATCCAGCCGGAGCCCTGATTTTTTACAATTGGGTCTCATCCAGATCGGGAACACGTTGTCAGATAGACCGAAATAAAATCCCTGGTTTGACAAATAGGTCGGTTAAAGGGTTAGTTGTTTTCGAGGAAAGTAGGTAGTAGAATCACGGTATTAAAATTGTCGTCTCACCCAGCTGCCAGTGCAAGTCGCCCGGCATGTGTCAGAAAGTTCAGCCCAGTCAACTCTGTTTACGACTTATTTGTCCTACACAATTTCGATGGCCTCTGCAGCTAAGCACTCCTGTGTAGTTCTAAACCCTCGTCTAATTACCCCGATATTTTTTAGATCAATTTCGTAACCTGTGTCCAACGCGTGACCAGCGGCTGAAGAATCCCTGATCATGATTTGATACGCTAGTTGATTTCTGAGCGCCTTTCTATTGCCACTTCGGTGCTCGCTTGCTCTAGTTCTAAATTATTGTACTGCCAGCCTAATATAACTGTCAAATCAGTACGGGGTGGCCCTGTTTGAAAAACGAGGTGGGCGATTGTTGTCAGAGGAACTTCCCTCCTCAATGGAATTAACGGATGCTATCTCATAATCAGTTCCCACTAGTTCAACAGAGGAGGCTCGTCCGAAGTGTTGGCGTCTTTCGGTCTCTTTTGTTCATGCATATTTCACTGATAACAGGTGGGCTGATATCTTAATTGGGACTGCAGCGCCAGTTCAATAGGATTAAGTGGGACGTATTTGAAAGACGGTATAGAGATGAATGCCGCTTGTATATCACGATACGAAGCTTACGTAACTGACTTCAGGTGAAACCAGAGGTCTTACTCCTCATTCTTAAATGTGTCCGCGTCTCCCGGACATCAATAAATGTGCCTTTATCCACAAGACAAGTTCATTACCGTTTCCTTAGACGTCCAAAAACCTACAAACCTTCAGGAACCAAACGAAATAACTTACAACAGTAGAGTTCCTCATCTTCAGCGCACGCGCCTTATACACTTTGTGTTGAAGGGTGTTATTTCGGGCTCCAAATTCGTACGAGCCTGCTGGAGTCACTCCCAGTGCTTCAAAAGACTTACATATGACCCGCTTCAGTGGCATTTTCTTCAGGTGGACCAGAACCATTTTTCTCGTTGATCATTTTCTTAGCCAACGTTACTCAGATTTTCGCTGCCACAAAACCGAAAGCCGCTCTTCCTAAGCTCTGAAAGTGAAAGCGGCCAGAAAGGCGTCAATTGCGAATCAACCGAAGCGAGCTGGGCGCCTCCCAGTTTAAGTCCATACGTTTAAGTCGTGTTGAAGTTCCCGCCGCTGTCCAAGAAGCTACACAAAACCCAGTCGTCACGTGTGTTCTTCCTCACCACCAGCACTCCCCTCCCGAGTTTCTCCTCATACTTTTTTCTATCCCTTTCTTCATCTAGTCAAGTGAGAAGGTGGCTGTAATGTACATGAGCTTTAAAGTACACGTGCTAGACTATCAGAAATCAGGCAGGTGGTTAGCAGCAATTTTCCTCACATTCTTTTGCTTACAGAGACCCGGCTGTAGCAGATAACAGCAATAACGAACTAAGTGCTCTTGGGTACCAAACTTACCGAGAAGATTCTTTCCGTGTGCCCGTATGTGAATCTGCGATTTTTTTGAACCATAATCTCCCCACAGTTAATCAGTTTGCCCCTCAGGTAAATGCGGTGGTCACCAACTCCGACTGTAACCAAGTAACTAAGACACTAGTTTTGAGTGCTGCATAAAATTTACCCTCGTGTCACGCACCCGACGGTGAAGCCATTTTCACTGCCTCAACATTTCCTTGTGTTCGCGGTGATCTCCCGTATTCTTGTTATATGTGTTTTCACTGCACTCAGACCTAATGAGACATCTAAGTCTCATCTAGACTCCGAAATCGGATTCTCAATATCCCAAGTGAAGACGATCTATGAGAAGGTCTGCACACGTGTCAACGCACCTACGAAGCGTTGTCCGTAATAAACAGCTGGGTTTTTGCACGACCAGTCCAACTTTTTGACACTTACTAGAATACTCCATCCCGCAGTGGGTATAATTTAGTTTGCAAGGCCGCTTATGTGGAACCTTGAAGACAAATGGGAGGTGATTATGAGGTGTGTTGAACAGAGTGTGCTATCGGAACGAAATAGACGGCTGCTACCGGAACCTCTCAGAAGTATTTCTGTGTAGCTCCAGCGGCAGGTACCAGGATGGGGGTTCCAAATGTGATAAAGTAACTGGACTGCTCGTTGAGGTATAAAAGCCAAAAGGCCGAAGGTAGGTCTACCTTTGTGAAAAATTGAGCTTGACTCAGTTTCGGTAGAATGTCATCGATCGTTGGTAAACGGTAATATTCTCTTCGAAGCGCCTTATTCAGTGGCTTGAGATTGGTACATAAACGGATGTCACCTAACTTCTTTAAGGTCAAGGCAATCTGACTGAGCCATTCGACCGGTTTCTCTACGGGAGCAGTCATGTTTATTCGAACTAGTCGGTCTGATTTCGCTTTACACTTATCACATATGACCAATGGAATCCCTCGGCCTGTCAGCGCAACGGGAACGGCATCATCATCATCATCGTCATCATCATCATCATCATCATCATCATCACAACAGCCATGAGCACGACCAAAAGATACTGTGGCTCGGTCCGCCGCTCATCTCAACAGCGACGTGGAATATCCTGGAAGAAAACGTTACTAAAAAGGTTGAACATTATCAAAACAAAGCTAAGCGGAATAACTAGAAATGGTATGGATACAGGTACGCCATTGACTGCGACACATCGCCATCTCGGATAACGTCTCTAACCAGCGGTTTGAGTGATCACGAGGACCCCATCCAGGCAGGCGACACCTGCCCACTTTGCTCAATGAAGCAGTCAGGGTCTTCATATTTCGTGACCACGTTGCTGGTTGACCACCACTCGGTTTTACCCAACTGTTGGCGGCCTCAGTATATAATGCCCGGTACGGTAAACGAACGGCATCGCTAACCATAAATAAATTACTAACGCCTGGTGTGTGACCGAGAGTAGAATAAAAAACCAGCTAACTCCTGTAAAAATTTATTGTGGCTGGCAGTGATGAAACCCATCAGTGGATGGCATCAACACTCAAAATGGGCGTTGTATCACGACAAACTACAAAACACCAAGTATGTAACTCGGTCTATTCTTCGGACTAGTACTGTCACAACGAGACTGGACCTTGACGCGGTGTGACGGCTTGCGCATCTCTATGACCTATTGGGCTAAACTGGACGGTGTGGCCAACACACCGATAGAGTCACTCATGCCAGACAGGCCAATAGGTAGAGGTCTGACAAACCAGTCTCCTGGTCCTCCAGGTCGGGGGTTGGAAGGAGGTCGGCATCTTCTTCCGGAAAACGTACCAGTTCTGGTACACTGCCACCCACCCGCTGCCTTGCGGTATAGGCTTTTGAGCCGAAGGCTTTGGTTGAGAACCCTAATCGTTCTCCTGTCTAGGTCTGGGCGCCCTGGCAGTATCTCAGCCCACACACATGTGGCAGTTAAGCATCAATGTGAACCACTGATGTATTGCTGTCTATGATGATGATGAGTACCTTGCAGGGTTGCAGATTCTTCAAGGCCTGTCACTGCACCATTCATTTTTCGGCTGTATATTTGATTCACGTTTGCTGGCCTCTTTGATGTAACGTGATGATATAACGTTACATGATGCGCTGGATTCCAGCTGGCATCACCTTTTTGTGTCTTCTGTGAACAGTTCCGCACGGACTTATTTATGTCTGTTTGATCCGTTAACTCGCTTTATCACCCTAGTGTCATCGTCGCTCAGATTGACCGTTGGCGGCCTATACTGTCTGGCGAAGTGATTCTTTTTCTGGGACTTTGTCCACGTCCTCTGTAGGTTGGAAACTTTTCTATCTGACGACGCTGTCTGCCCGCACAAAATTGGCACGAAACCAGCACAACTCGTTCTCTGTCTCTGTCCATAGCGTTTAACATCAAGTCGCGGTCCGAATTCAAAGGCGTTATTCTTTGTTGCGTGTCCTCTTTGTTAGTGAAGATGTCGATGCAGTGGGCAAGCGTCAACTTTGGAATGTTCAGCATTCTCTTCATCATAATCAAATTCTAAATGCCGGTGACCATTCTTTCTCGATACGAGTGCATCCTAAGCCAAAACTGACTTTTTTCTTCATGGTTGTGTAGCAGTTACGCGTCAATGAGGGCCACTGATGTATTACTGTCTGTGATGGAAATGCAGAAGTTACATGATATTGTAAGCTTTCTCAAAATGGTTACACATACATTTATTATTTCTGCGGTGTGCTGGCTGAAAGTGTTCAAACGCTGAAGCAAGCTTCAATGTTAACACCTTCATACTCCGAAACCAAGTCGTACGGTGTCCGCCTAGATGCCACTTCCTGCATATCCCATTACTCGCAAACAAGACACGGTGTAACGGCGGTTTTTTAGCATTCGTAAGGTGTGGTCAAATCAAGAGAACCTATGAAATGAACTCATCGCGCTGAATGATCGACAAAGTCTTTCCGTCCCGAAGACACAACGGCGAACCTCTTCTTCGCTAACATGGCGTTCCTGCCACACGCCGCTAGCGTTTCCGATACAACCTATGGTTTTAACTAATTGTGGCCCGGCCAAAGAATCGGTTAATAAATGTACTCTCTCCTGACTTCCATGTTTGCTTTTGAGATTGTTTTTATCTTCCAGAAAGTGTGGATTGTTAAATGTTATCTAAGCACTACTGCATTTTATACTCCGTTAACTTTCTATTTCAAGCAAACGAGCTGCGGTGTTACACTTAGTTTTTGAGAACCTATGCAAGCCGTTATCTTCGCCCACTTCGACCCGTCCGAGTTGAACCAGCTAACCGTAACAAAAACCTGTTGTCGTTTGCCGTTTGGCTCTTCGACCATTTTATCCAATCTGTTCGATCTGTTCCTGGAATGCGACATATCTGACTTTGTAATTACCCACTCGAAATCCGCCGGGGCTCTCTTTGAACAATACGTTTCGCAGCTAAATAAAGACCGGCCTCATATTCACGTCACACTTGCTCCCGTACCATCCGAGTGTTCTGTCGCTGAATGTCTCTCTCGAATCCGAAATCTCATCACTTTGGATTATGTGTTTTTAACTAGTTCCACCACTGTTCTGACTGATTTGGATCTGCGTCGTTTGTTTCTTGCATTAATTCGCAGTAATGCTTCTATGGTTGCGGTGTTTTCATCTCTACCTACAATGGAAAGCAAGTTTTTCAAAGGTCTTCCCAGAGAATTAATCTTAACTACTCGATGTGGAACCGAGCTTTTGGGATATTTTGCTGCTGCTGATATTAAAAAAAATACAACTATCCCTCGCGCGTTAACCCAGCAGGGTATCGGGCTCCTTGCTCGTAACGATCTGCGAGATATTGGATTGTACTTGCTGACTCGTTCCACTCTTGAAGCGGTCACTCGGTTACGGTATGTATTGCTTTTTTAATTATCTGACTTACGTTTCCTGAAGAGAAGATGTATCACACAAAAAGAAAACTACTGGTCAGTTTCTCGATCCAGCTCTCCTGAAAATGACTTTGAACATTACGGATCAGACAGGTCAGTTTCGTATGTTCATTCATGTCGCATTTGATTAAAATCTGTTAGAATTGCTAACGAAAGATAACGAGGGTCATTCTAATGAACCGAATGATCTGTATATTAACAAAAAGAAACTTTCTGGAATTTATCTATACGAACACAATGATGCTTGTATCTCCATGAAATTGAGTGATCCTCTTACTTTTGTTGAGGCAACTCGATTGGTGAGTCCGGACGCTTGCTGTCTGATTACTATTTATCGATCATTCCGGGTAGATTATTATTTCTATTGCTGTTGTTTCTCACCTAAAGTTTGATTCAGAGTGTAGCTAACGGAGACGTATTACTACATGGTCTAAACGTATAGCAGGGATCAATACTGTCCTTCAGTTACCAGTGCCGGTGAAACGGAATACGTGAGAATGAAGACAGGTGGAATCGAAACAATCAGTAAGATACATTGATCCTGAATTTCACGTCTTTAAATTGACAAACGTGATACGGGTATCTTAGTCCGTTGTGTTTTCAACCGGCTGCCGATGCAAGCCAGTTGGGTCGATCCAAGGCCGATCGCCGTGTACTAAAATTTGTAGTACTATCGGTTCTGTTTGTAGCCTTCATTGATTTGGATGGGCGTTGAAATCATGCGTTCTTGTGTTAAGTCCTCATCTAACTAACCGGAAACTTTGTACATCAATTTATTGACTTGTATTCAACTCATATTCATTAACTGCAGAACCTATATTCACGGTTGCCCTTGAAAAGTTTCTCAGTCAAACTTGAATGTTTGCACATTCTAGTTTTAGTTGTCATTCTGTTTACCTTGTGCAATCATGCGCACAATCACCTCATTTCATTTTTGAAATACGGAGTCCATTTCAACAGCTTCATCAGTACAGAAAGAAGACATACGTTGCGATACGTTAACATTTCATTCACAAACTTAAAACTTGCAGGATACACACGATGGACAAATAGAGTATGTACACGCATACAGTCTCACCACATATTATTTAATTACCACCACGACAACCCTGTGGGTTGCTTTAACCACTTCTGTGCACATAGCTCCGACTGGTGAGTTCTGATCAACATAGCTTCGTTGAAGGTCGATAACTTTGGATTCTGATGGCGTGACAATACTTTGAACGAGCCAAGGGAATCAACCTGGTGTCCTGTTATCGCTAGATGTCTAACAATTGAGGGTTCAGGATTTCGAGCAACAGATTCACTGGTTTGAGATTGTTTTAATCATGTTCGGGCGTGGTCTACCACTTGCTGAGACAATTATCGATCTGTTTTGCCTATGTAAACGTCATTTTGTATACGCAGTTATTAGTTCTGTCAACCACTGGCGGATTTGTCATATGTACGAAGATTTCTTGCAGTATTGTTCTATCTTGAAAAGCAGTCCTGATACCTACTTCATTCAGAACCATACGGCTAGCTTCTGATACCCCTTTCTAAATTAGTTGACTAGCGTACAAGATCATCAGCAGTGTTTATTTGAGGGAGACAAGTAGCTCCCACTGTACTTATCTGTCTGCGTTTGGGCACGGAGTTCCACCCAGTCGAAGATCACTATTACTGGGACCGGGCTTGCTTGCTGTATTAATCGTTGGTTCCTCCTTCCCCCTCCTCGATGTAATCATGTCAGGTATGCTACTGATAAACAACCGAACTAACCACACTAGTTATAAGTGATCTGACAAGGCTACTACTTTCGAAGGAGTTTAGGTCTGAAAAATCCGCTATAAACAACTTGTCCCCAGCATGGTGGTTCGATCGATCCCAGTATCATGGAATAAATTCTCGTAGATGCACACAGACAACGACGAATGAAAACAAAAGTTTTCTCCATCTTGTAATTTCAGTGCAGAGGCTAACATGGTAAACGATTTGAGTACTCATTACTGTAGGAATGTGATCGTAAATGTGTATGTGGGGGAGAGCCAGCAGAATAATTCGGAAAATCTTCATGACCTCTCTGACTCATGAAATGATTGTTTGGCAGAATTTGCCACATTACGAAAGCCTGGGTCTGGAACGTTTACCTGTAGCAGATGTACTTTTGCGTTAGAGAGCTTGAGGCTGACGAAGCAAAACAATTATGTTAAGCCTCGCGGTTTTTTAAGAACATACGGCCCTGTTCTCGGCTGATGTTTCGGAATGGATTCTGAGCCCTCAGGTCTTTCCGTGTTGTTTGACCAGAGTGGAGATTACGATGATCCTATGTAATTTTCAGGGTTATTCACAACAAACGAGTGCGGTGGATTGGACTCGAGGCAATGCTTGTTCAATATTGCAGAATATTCAGAATATTGTGCTTCACCATTCAGAGCAAAATACTAAATTGAACTTGTTTCCCCTCTACCACAGGTTTGGAGTCAACTAGTTCAACTTCTTTCGTCAGGGGGTCGTATTTAGACAAAGGTGCACTACGCTTCGTGAGCACACTGTTTGATTAAGTAAGCCAGTTAGAAAGGAATCTACCAGAAGTTTATTCACGACTGCATACAGCTAACTACTCGTGAGGTGCAGCATTCGTAGGTGTGCATAACAGACCTAGTTCAGTTCAGAACATGTGAGAGAGAACACTCATTGATTGTCATTCACATTTTTTACTCTCTTTAACAGGATCACAGTTTGCCATAAGGTCACATTCAAACGCTCGGCCTCACCGTAGGCCTGAAGTTTATAGGTGATGGTTCCGCTTGTAGTGCGGAAAGGTTTTCAGTTCGTTTGCCGCAGAATCTAGACCGTTATGTGATTGAATTTACAACGCGTACCAAAGAGCGTGAACGACCGATAACAGTTGACTGTCACTGATGATGTCATGTCAGAGCAGGCGAAAGCATAGGGGAGACGGGAGTATTCATCAATCACGATCAACAGGTATCACTTGCGCGTAACACAATGAATCGGTCTCTTAAAATTAAAGCTCAACCTCTGGAAAGGTTGTCTGGCTTTTATCGGTCGGTCATTAAGTGTCTGAAAGGCCCTGGTTTTACTTCAGCTTACGTTCAGTATTGAGCGCTGTTAGTTTCTATTTCGTTTACTGAAAACGGGATATTTCTTGAACGTATAGAGTAAGTTTCGCAACGTCATGCTGTTTGCCAATATCGGGCGGCCCAGGACGACAGATGGGACGTTAGCTGTCCAGTTTTCTTTCTAGTCCGTATTTCGCATCTTACTAGAAATATTAAATTCTGTTCGCCATTCCCTGATCTTTCCGTTGTTCATTTTTTCATTGTGTTTGTCATAGTACATGGTTGCGACAGACCACTGATCAGTAACGAGAATTGACTTCTCAAAAGGAAATACCGCCGTTTTCCTACAGCTTTCACAATCATGTAAGCTTCCTCGTTAGCCATCGACGGATGTCTGGCTTCGGGAAACCGTTTTAGAGAAGTAAGCTATGGTTCTTCTGTCCTGGTTACAGTCCTGTCAGAAAACCAGTGCAAATAACAGTCGAACGTTCCCAGTCCGCTGCCGGGACCTCAGATGGTGCAGCGGAGTTGACTCTCGTAAAGCACAAAGTCTATCGGAACCCGGTTTTATTATCCCTTTTGAAACTTCGTATCGGGACAAGTTGATTGTTTGTAGTGTTGGCACTTTAAACTTCATTAATGACAATCCATGCTTTTTGAAGTACTAAAGAAACAAGCCAGACTGGCGTGGTGCTCCACGACGCCACTACCAAACACCGCATCATTACTTATGTAGGCGTACCCCGTATTTTCTCACCTTTATTATACCATTGGTAATTACGCCGAAGTACGTGATTTTCTGAGTAACTCCGAAAGAGATGTGCTGAAGATTACTTCTGTTCGTCCATGTGAATCCGTTGAGACGCACTTTGCAGATCAAAGATGCTGAAGATTTCAAAACTGGCTCTTTTCAATTAGCTCATCCATTCCTGAGGGCGGATAAACTTGTAAATATACATAGCCCCCAATTATCCGATTTTAATCACTAACCCTCTTCATTTTGTGGTTGTTTTTGGCAGTTATTAACACCTGTGCCTTCTATGGTGATCTCGAAGGTTCTATAATATTATTTTTGTGGCTGATGGGCCTCTGATCAATTAAGAAATTCGTCCGAATGAGAGAAACATAATGGGTTTTCAGTTGGATGTCAGATGCTGAGCGACGATGGTTGCTTTGCGGATACTGCGACTAACCCATAGCCAATGAACGATGATATCAGGATGAGCAAATCTTGACCCCAGATTCCACTCCAAAAACCCAATATTTGTTGCAATAAACTGATTGGACGGTAGCAAACTGTTGTAACCGGTTGTACTACCTACGAGCGCGTAAACGGAAACGGAATAGGGATCAATGAAACGACGAATAACGATAATGAACAACGAGTACGGACTGTACGCGGTCGGTTAATCTTTTCCCATCCAACACATCCACCCGAGGCTACCACATGAACACAGAGAAGAAGACTGACCTTCAAACAGGGCTCCTTTATGTCGCTCAGCCCGAAGACAACATGGTCACAAACCCGTTCGTAGTCATAGGGATTACGACTAGCAACAAGCGAGGTCAAAGGGAATGGACGTGACAAAAGTCTAGACAGTACAGCCTAGGCGTGTAGTCGGGATAACAGCAACAATTGTTACGAGGGCTGAGGTCGTTCGTGAAGACCGAAACGGTGCGCGACCATGACAAAGGTGAAGGTCACTTACAAGTGAACTCTGTTAGTCTTCTGGTCACAGTATTTTCGGTGAACTAGCGACTTTCCTGACACCAACCAGTCAGCTTCCTTGAACGCCTCTGGAAGGTGCTGAATCTTCCATCTGTTTTTCATGGTCATTTTTAACATATACAACACCCGTGTATAACCTCAGATGAAGCGAATAAATTTGTTTCTTGCGCTTGTTCTTTTTTGGGGATCCGAGCACTGACAGTAGGAATTCTGTGGTTTTGCGGTTTTGTTGATACAACGTTTATTTAATTTCACGCAAAGGAAATCTCGATTTTTGCTTCATATCTGTAAAAGTCGTGACCGACTAACACTTATGTATACAAACTAAGTAAAATTGACAGCTTCACTCGTGGTTAAAAGTATCTTCTTGCTTTATTCTATCAATGCAACGCACCTGAGTGAAACGCGGTTAACAGTTAGATGGCATGGTAATTCTTCTACGAAAGTCCTTGATGTTCAATTAGCTAAGACTTGCAACAGTAGCGGAACTGTAGCTCTTGGAACTATCTATGAAAGCTTGAAGGCGGATTCCATCAACACGTACGTTTGTACTAGCACCTTGTAGACCACTGGGCGCGATAGCTGTAGCTGCGAAGTGAATCAGTGAATTTATGATAGTGGAACCGTGTTTGATGGGCGAGGGACGTAATTTTCTGATTGTTCCGTTCCTCTACATCTTTTCTTCGGGAGTGTATACCGTAACCACAAATGAAACAAGCAATGTTCGACACGGCCGAAAATACTGCCTCTCTTATGTTCCTTTTATCTGTTCTGCTTGATTCATTCGGGATGTTCATGTTGGCGTTTCGGGATGTGGTTGGAATCGATGACTGGCACAGCGGAGAAAGTTCTAGTAGCTTTGCCTGTTGCAACACAGCCCCTATGTCCGGCGCTTCAAATTCTAACAGTCGCGACCAAATATGATTCAAATGTAGGCTACTTATAAGCGCGTTGCAAATTGCGTCGTCTGGGTTCTGTACGGTCAGTGTAGGTTTAAGATGGCAATCTTTGGCGAGGCATTTTGGCTTTTGTTAGCGGTCTTCCGGAGTTTAATTACACTATTTAATGATTAATAACAAATGCCGCGTGAATATTTCGTTTTTAGTCTTTACTATTATAACCTCAAGGGTATAGGTTGTTTGTCCATGTGGTGCATTCTGCAATAGTCCTGCAGACGGACAATGTGACAGTTGGTGAAGGTTTGTAGTTGGTTTGGTTTGTGAGACACAGAGAGTGAAAGAATTTTGGTGAATGTTTGTTACCAGTGAACCTATTGGTCAGAAGTAATTGAACAGTCAAGATCAACATCAAACTCAGGTCATAAACACTGATTCATCGTAGGAACAAATAAAAACTTGTGGCGAGGTAAGTCCTACACACGATATATATATATATATATATA
>JTDE01000988.1:154153-165858 GCA_014338405.1 Paragonimus skrjabini miyazakii | reverse complement strand
TATATATATATATATATATATCATGTGTAGGACTTACCTCGCCACAAGTTTTCATTTGTTCCTACGATGTCCTTCGGTCTTTGATCCTTATTTTCAATCTTTGTCCATCTCTAACCAATGGCTCCATGTGACAGCGATCAACACACCTAATTTTGTCATTTCATCCAGCCAAAGCGTCATCGTAATATTTTTTAAATTATTTCATCACATTTGATTTCTTATATCATCTGGATAGCTAATGCATTCACGTAATTGATATTTTCCATGTGCACATTTAGTACCTACAGAAGTCCTCTTTGGCCAATGCAGAGGTGACTGTGAAAGTAGAAAAGAAAAGTGGTCGTACAAAAGATTATAGCCACATTCTCTCAAATTGTGTAATCGACCCAACCGCTGTAATTTCTGGATGTTTGGTCTGCTCCGGCTGCACTGTGGCTGCGAACACACGTGTGTTTAACTCTGTTCTGCTACCTGGAGTGAACATAAAAGAAAGGTCAGTTACATAATTCTCTATGTGTCCCTCCTAAATGCAAAATCAGCAATACGCTATTGGAAATCTAGGTATCTGATACATGAACATAGCGCTGTGGCGTACTCGTAGGCATTTGACTAATGATATTCCGTCGTTGTTTCACTCAGTTACTATGTTCAAAACACCAGTACCCTGAATAGGTCTGGTAAGCTTGATTATCATTTACTGTCCAGTTCTCACTGTCCAGCGTAAAATTGTAACCGGGAAAAAGTGTTCTCCCTTTTGCTCTAGTTTGCCTAGCTTGATTACTGTAAGCCGTATGCAGAGGACATTTGATTAACGCCTCTTCCGGAACAATACCCGCGCTATGTGTGATTAATCGTCCATATGGCGTGAACTTAACAATCTGCGAAGCATGCTCCTGTATGTCTACTCCATTAATAGCCTGTGACTTACACGATGGATCGGATAGAAATATTGAATACAGCAATCATCCTCCAACAAGGGGAATGACAAGGATTGGCCTTCTTTGTCTTGTACTTGTTATAACTAAAGGTAAGTCAATCCTCGAGAACGATCCTTTGAAAATTTTGACTTTTGCTAGACAACGTTTTAGGGGTGAGCAGCATCGTGTTTCAGTATTGTCTTTATGTGTGAAGAGATCAATATTCTGCGCAGTGTGTCTGATGTTGTGTTGGTCTACTCTGTGTCGTTCTTGATTGTTCGCATCATATCTGGAACATTGTAACTCCAGTGTGATGTTTGCCGAATTGCTGTGGGCGCTACTTGTGCGTGGACAGTTATAAGGCTTTTATACTCAAATGATCTGATTTAGGTGTAAGTGCCTCGGTCGCCACCGGCAGATTATTCGAGTCACCTGGAAGATGACTCGAACTACTGATGCATCTGATTTGTGTAGCACACTTCAATTGGACACACACGAGTACAGTCGAACGTTGAATCACGACGTACCACTTATGCCAATACCACCTGCGGTTTGACCACCTTGATGTAAGCCAAATTATCCATGTGCACTGAATCGGATTTGCCTTATTTGGAAGACGTGCTGAGTTTTTGTCTCTTGATTCACCACAATGATGAATTGATATGACTTTTATCTATAAGGAATGCTATGCAAAACAAATGAAGTGCCTAACGCAGCGAAGTACTCCGAGGTTCACAATAAAAAAAATGAATTCAACGCTAAAAGAAGTAGATTGGCCTAACCCAGAAGTTGATGCGAAGCGGTAAGTGAACGCATGTTACTGACTTCTGCAGACCAGGTCAGAACGTTTTCCTATCAACAGAAATTGATGGTAATTATGGACTGGAACCGTTTTCAACCAATGATGGTCGTTTACTCAAATTTCAAAAATACATTATCACTTCCGGTGTACTTTTCAGTGAACACGGTATTGTTCTGGAAAGCATATTTGGTGACTGGATGACAGACGTGTGACAAATATTCGCGTGGTACTTGCATGAAAACACATGCAATGGCGACAAGACGGTTGTGCTGTGCCACACAATGTTATACAAAGGTTTGCAATATTGGGCTGCAAGGAACACGACTGCTCAGATGCAGCGCCATCGGCATCTGTTTGGAGAAGGTAGTCTTTGTTGTGTTTCGTAAGAAAAGTTATAGGGATCAGATGAATTCAGTACGAGATAAATGACTCAATCACAACGAGACTGAACCTTGACGTGGTGTGACGGCCTGCGCATATCGATGACCTATTGGGCTAAACTGAACAATGTGGCGACCACACCGACAAAGTCACTCATGCCAGATAGATCATTAGGTAGAGGTGTGACAAACCACAGTCTCCGGGTCCTCCAGGTTGGCATCTTTTTCCGGAAGAATTACCAGTTTCCTGTACACTGCCACTCATCTACTGCCTTGCGGTACAACCTTTGGAACCAAAGGCTTTGGTTGAAAATCCTAGTCGTTCTCTTGCCTAATTCTGGGCGTCCTGGCAGTAGTTCAGCCCACATAAAACCATGAATACTGATATTTACTGAATAACATTGGGTACTTAATACCAAATTGACGGCTGCAAACCGAAATTTTTGCTTCTGTCCGTATACTGTTTGTCACTACTGTGCTCAGTCGTACAAGCTCCGTTTGTCCGCCATCAAATTTCTTTTCGAAGTTGCGGTCTTTGGATGCTAGCAGCCGCATTCGAATAGAAATGTCGGAGGCACTTGCCCAAGCACCGTCGAAAGATTTTGCGTTCACATTTTTTAAGCAGGTATCCATCTTGGATTTTTCTCCAATATTTCAGTTGGGCTGTCCTTTTGGTGTTCGCCAGGTTGTGCTCTCTTTTGTGGAAAATATCGTGTAGCACCATTGTAGGTTGTTTCACAATATGACGTGGATCCATACGGACCTTCGTAGGCTACAATTGATGATTGCCAGAACTCCTTACGATGGGAACAGTAAACTTCGACAGACTTCAACAATGTGGACAACTTTTTACCAATACGCAACCTTTAGTCAGTAATTGCCAGGTTTTAGTTAATGAAATATGAATAGATAAATAATGATACGAGAACTTGTGGATACGGTGAGCTAGAATTTCCATGAGAGTCAGACGTAAGGGATGTACCTTCGTTGCTTATACTTCTAGCCAAGGCGGCAGTCGACAGCATTGAAACAGTTCAGCAGTGTATGTTGTACTTTCTGGAAGTTATTCCAGAACTGGCTGAGGTTCAGAGCAAGCCCATGCGTTCACAAAGCTGTTAACAGGTAGGCTAAATTGAGAGACGACTGTTCTATTTTTCAGACCGTTTGTGATTAATTGTTGCTGACTTCGAAAAAAGAAGGCCCTACTAAGTTCAATTTTTTTACAGTCACACTAACTATAGGAAAACATTGTGCGTGGAAGGTCTGCGATGTTTCACTAGGCTTACGGTTGTGTCATACCACTTAATCATTCGGTACCGAGTTGCGTATCTTCTAACGAAGGTCATCTCCATCAAAATGACTGCCTAGTGTTATCCTAAAGGGGTGTCCTCTGTTTGGAGGAATACTAATTCACTTCTTTCTGATTAGTACCTCGCTTTATCAGCAGTCCAACTCATGATCTTATGTAAATGTATCGTGTTCGGTATAACCTTGCACTATCTGCATTCGTCCTCTCCCCTGCGCATGTCTATTTTACTCGGTTGATCTAAATGGTTTCCTGTTAGTCAGTTCTCCTTTAGCCGTCTGCTCTCTGATATGCCCCTAACAAATTCTGGTACGTAACCGCCTAACCATAAAATAATTTTAGATGATACCCAATTGTGAAAAGTCGGCTTCAGCTGGGTTCGGACCAGCGAAAGAAAAAGCATGCCTAAACGCGGCAAGCGCTCTTCCAACTGAGCTACGAAACCACGCCAGGTGCTCGGAAATTTCACATTTGGACTGGGCTGCCCACCCGTCCCACTGTTTCATATGAAGTCTACCAAATGATCCAGGGGATCGATCGCCCCAGCAAGATTTCCCGAACAGTTCATGCTGGAATCTACCAGCGCCGTGGTTGAGCATAGAAATTTTATTACTAATAAGTAGTTTGGAAGGTTTATGATTTTGGATGAGACTCAATTGCGAAAAATCAAAGCCCCGTGTGGATTCGAACCAGCAACAGAAACACCATGCCCAAACTTATTAGTATTACTATAGAATGTTTTTAATGCACTGCTCCATAAATATTGTTCCTATCTTCTGATTGCAAATTTAAGACAACTGGGGTCGTTTTGATCGTTCAATAACACACATTCACTGGACATGGTCTGACGCATGTACACATGATTTCTCTGTTTGTTTTCACAGTTGTTTCATTCAAGGCTGCGCCCTGGGCGAACAGGTTACTGTGGAGACGCAATGCCAGTTGAAGAACTGCTCAGTGGCTGCTTGTCAGCGTGTCCCGGACGGCACCAATTTAGAATCCGAGCAATTAGGTTTCACCGATCCCGACTTGGAAGTCACTCAGGCATGATGTGACAGTGAAATCCCATTATTCCCTTTTCTTTGACAAAGATTTGCATCTGTACAGATATCTTTATCCAATGCACTACGTTCGTCTTTGGTGGAAGGATTTTGCAATGGTCGTTATTCATGTTTGTTTCGTTCTTTGTGCTCTGTCGGTGCTATGGCCTTCGCCTCTCTCGGTCACCCAGGCCAGGTCATCATCATCCTCATTATAGACGACAGTACATTCGTGATTCTCACTGGTGCTTAACTACCACATCACCATGAAGAAGAAGAAATCTTGTGCAGGAAGAGAAAAAACCAAAAGGGGAAGGGAAAAGATTTAACCACTAAAAATGGCTACGTCCATATCCAAACAGTCAGTATCAAAGTGCCCGCACCTTACAAACAGGGCCAGAACCAATTATTAATTCACATCAACAATATCTTTGCGATAATAACTACGTAAATTAGTTCGTTTTTCTCTTGAAGTATTCATTTGGTCCTTATAATGTCTTCGAATCGTGCAACTTCGTCATTTGATTGTGACGGCCGTGCAAACTTGAGTGGAACCACCCGTTTGATCACTATTGTTGGAATCTATTCAAATTTGACCGGTTTTGGTCGTTCGAGATTACTTACTGAAGTCATAAGAACTACAGAATGGGTGAATAAGGCTTGATTTCTACTTTTTATTCTCCTGCTAACTACAACGCGGTAAATTCGATTCTAATGACTGCGTGTGTGCCAATACGTGTACAATGAATGTTCTAAATGATCGACCTAATTAGTTGTAGGCTGGGGAAACTTTAGTATCTGTGTGAACCTTTTGTGAATGCAGAGGTCGAGTTTATGCAGTCGGATACCAAAAGCCTAAGCAACAATCTACATTCGAACTCTCACCGTTTTGGACCGTTTTCTAGACGCTAGGTAGACAATTTGAAGTGCAACCTCATCGACTGAGCGGTTGGATCATGTGAATTGGTCAACATTAGTGCTTGTCTGCTTCACAGTAATGTTCACTTATACAGAACGGTGTCTGTTTCCTGTCAAGCGATCGCCGATGTACGATACTCGGCACTCGAGAAGAAATGTCTTTCATTTTTATCCACTGACCTTGTTTAACTCCGCTGGGTAAACACCAACACCATAATATGTCCCTAATGAGACTGTGAAATTCACCAGGCAAATCGTTCAATCTGCCGCTTTTCTATTTTCAGACTGATTTCTGGAAACAGCTGTTTTCAAATAGGTACCTCCTAAAAGATTTTTAAAGAAACGTAACAGCTTGTTTTTGGATTGTGACTTGCTGATGGGGGTTGGGCAGAATCCCACATAATTTTGTCACAACAGTGGGTTGTTATTAACAGCTTTTTACTGACAACATGTCATTGGGTTTCCCCTGAATAACTGGTGAATGAAAACATTTCCTAGTTGTAGAGTAGCCTAGGCTTGCGCCGAATCGTCCACCTTTTTTGAATAATGGGTATCGGGTAGTCGTTTTGTATGAAAACTTGTATGTAGTCCGCCTTGACGCACCATATCAGTAGTAGAGTTATTCAACACTACTCGTTGGCCACCTTATGATGCTACGCTTTTTGTCGTAGCAGAACGAAACCATCAGAGTGTTAAATCGCTCCTGGTCATTTAGGGTATTCGGCAATTCCAATAACTGATGAGTAGTCGGGGATTTGGTTAATTTTCAAGTTGAACATCACCCACAATTGATCGCAGCTGTCGCATCCCCATAGACTTTCCAGTCGGCCCCTTTCGAAAAGAAGCACTAGACTCGAGTTTCGCTCTCATTAGAGTTCGTCAGTAGTGCATATCATCGCCACCGCCGGGACTTGAACCACGGACATGTTGTTCATGAGGCAACCGTGTTTACCACTGTGCCATTGACCTCACGTTAGGCACGACCGAATTATCATATGTGAACGCTCAACCACTTTCGCTTGTGAGTAATGATCAGGTTGCCCGATCGTCTCGAAATGGAGACACAGTTACTGTCTGTTAACTCCAATCGATAACCCCGCGATTAGGACTTCCTAGACAGGTCGAGATCTCCGATCTCATTAAACCTGCTAGGCGATATTTTAGATTACTGATGAGTAGTCTCCATTTCGAGACGATCGGGCAACCTCATCATTACTCACAAGCGAAAGTGGTTGAGCGTTCACATATGACAATTCGATCTTGCCTAATGTGAGGTCAATGGCGCAGTGGTAAACACGGTTGCCTCATGAACAACATGTCCGTGGTTCAAGTCCCGGCGGTGGCGATGATATACACTACTGACGAGCTCTAATGAGAGCGAAATTCGAGTCTAGTGCTTCTTTTCGAAAGGCGCCGACTGGAAAGTCTAGGCGGATGCGACAGCTGCAATCAATTGTGGGTGATGTTCAACTTGAAAATTCCAATAACGCTTATTCGGACGGTCGGGTTAACGGGACTATCTTCCAAGTCCAAAAAACTTCAAAAAAGGCAATCAAAAGGATTGGAATTTATACGGTACTGTTTAATAAAATTACAACAAAGGTACTATCTCACCTTGAATGTGAATCGATCGGGTACACAAGTTATCCAGCAGAGGAGTTCAAAAATGGGCATCTAGGCACGTGCTTACAAACAGCCAACAGTCAATGGGGAATGACCAACAAAGCATTCGGACGCAGATAAAGATGAGAACATGTAAAACAATACCAAAAAGGAGATTTTTAACAGATAGGCAATGATAGTTATAAAAAGGAAGGAAGTAAATATTTTATGTACAGTAACGGTACAAAGTTCGTTATGATCGTTTATTGCACACAGTAAAGAAATAAAAGCAAATCAAGGATAGACTTTCTACAATCAAACCAAACATACCTCAGGAGGTTCGTCGTTCCGCATCATACCAGACAAAAAACGACAAACGTATCAGGCGAACTTCAGCAGACCCAACAGTGTGTACGTTGACTTGTTCGAAGATATACAGTTCTCGCTTGAATGATTTGACTAATCCAAGACCGATTCCTTTGCACTTACTGCTGAATCGGGCCATCATTTATAAAGCCTCTCTCGCTGTTGGTCTCTCAATTTTGGATGAGTTACTCATGTTGAAGTCTTCGTCGATGACGAATCATCCATACAGTGCTTACGAATGTTTGTTGTTCAATTAAAGTGACCAGCATTCAGTTCGTTCGTGGTGATGTCCACTGAGGTAGGTTCTACGTGTGATCCCACCGGTACCTCATTTCACCTCACCAGACAGCAACTAAGTGTTACCTGCGTGTGTTGGCCATTCTTCAATGTTTGGGTGAACGTAATTTGTAACTACTACCATCCGACCGAACTCAAGGTCGTTTACGCATGTATTTGTTTATCAGGTTTAGGTCCTGAAAGTGCTGTTTAATTTTTGTTCGTTTGGATTTAACTTTGTTTGCTTCCCTTGTCCTAAATGAAATGTACTAGCACATCTCTTCACTTGAATTTCTCTCACCACTCACATCTTGTCTCTATTTCGCTTTGCCTTATATTTTTAATATCTCTGTCCTCCTAGATTTAGTGTTACTGTTGGAGAGCCTGTCTTTTGTTTCTGAGATGCAGGAGATGGATACTTCCACTTTAGACTGTCATTTGGCCAACTAACATCGGCTGGTTGTTGTTACGAGCCCTTGATAGAGAAAGGCAAGGACAAACGCAAAGACCACGAACAGTATCTCGATCACATACGAACGCAACGATATCGCAAAACTGCACCAAAATCAGAGCACAAGTATCGGAACCCAACTCGCATCATAGAACCTCCAACAGGTAAGGACGAAAACGGCCTTCAAACGAGCTATATTTGCTGCACAGCCCGAAGGCAAAATAGTGGTGTACAGCAGCTGTATTAATAGGTTTTGAGCTGCCTTGAGGCTGGGCCACTCAACGGACCAATCAGGCGAGCGCGGAACTCGAAATTTCGAAAACGTTGACGGACATTCAAATTTCCAAAAATGAGAAATCAATTTTACCAGCCAAACAGAGGAAATTTGTGGGAAAAGTGCCTTTTTCCGATAGTTTTGCTTCAGGAGCCTTCTGCCCCTTCCCTCTTATTCCTTCGTAAGTACGTTGAATATGGGGTGTGTGGTTAAGATCACAAACGGTACAGCCCAAATCACTTGTGGTGAGTGAATGGCCGCTGATTTCGTCGCTGTGGCATGCTAACTTGGAAAGGAATGCCACTAACTTTGTCCAGTTTTTCCATTCTGTGCAGTTGACTAACGACATAACCGACCTTTGTTTGTGGCGATTTGGCTGGAAATTCAGTGTGACAGAATCTGCTTACTCTGGCCACACATAGCTTGCCTTAATAGACTGATTATCTGATTTGAACATAATCATCGTTGCCATGATTACAGTGTTCACATGAGAAACAACAGTTCATTTCGTGTTGTACACTGTGAACGTCACCATCAACAGAAGCGAATGGAATGAGACGAGGGTGAGGAAATGTGATCGCGCTAAAAGTGCCTCAGCACCGAAGTGAACACATTGCCAGTCGGTCGTTTTACAGTTGTCCTCTATTGATGTAATGAAATTTTAAGTGACGACTTCCTAACACCACTCCGAACTTCGTTTCCACTAGTGTGTATTTAAAACGCGCATGGACCTGGTTTAGACCAAATTGGACATTGTATCCTTCTGCCCGCTTCACCCATTCAAGTATTCTAGCGTCACATCTGTTTGCTGAGGTGTCAGAGTATAACTTTGGAATGCCATGCTTGATTAAAATATGCGGTTTGCAGTTCCGAAAACATACTTGCCTCCGGACTAGAGTTTTGTTTAGTGATCCGACCATCCGATGTAACGGGCGGTTCCGCTCCAGTCATTTTGGACTTGAATTGATTAGCCAGTAGCATGATTTAACTGTTTCTACTTTGTTGCGCGTTAGGGTGAACCCATTAGAAGTCCGTTGCCGATCGTGATCATCTTACTTCTCCAGCCAGCGTAAACATTTCGGGTCACATCGCATTCCTCGTTTGTATGACAGTCTTGTGATCAGCTGCTTCTCGCGATAAGGGCTTCACGATTTCTGACGATTATCATTAGCGTACACTAAGAAAAGTGGATAAAGAATATGATGTTGGTTTACTATCAAACAGGAGAGTTTCAGGAATTGTGTCTGCTCTTTTTCTTCGACCTCCAAATTAGGGTTTGCCCATATAACTGCTGTATGACAGCTAAGCATAGGTATCGTTCACCGTTGTGTTGTCATTGGTTACTTTGCTGTAACATCTGAAAAAATCAGTCATAGCTATTAGTAGGCATTAGAGACGGTGCATTAGTAGTTCCCTTGTGTAGTGAGCAAAATGACTATAAGACCGTTTTTATTTTTGAAGTATGTTGGCTTTTAACGTTTATTTTTCGAAAGAGCGCGGGAGGTACTGGACAGTGATTTTATCGTCCTAGCATCGTTGGGCCGACAGCATTGGGAAGACAAAATGAACACGATATAACCAAGGCCACGCGCTGCTGCTAACGGCCACGCTGTTCAGTAAGGCTTTTTGACTGCTTTTGCGTCCCGCATCATAGTGTGAAACGTTCGCCTGCTGGTCGGTACTAAACGTGTTGTTTGTTAAGAACAGAATCAATAAGGCTCATTTATTACATAATACTCAAGATTAGTGATCTACAGTGTGATTTCGACGGTGCGGCGGAGAGTGCAATCCTCAGAACAAGGGAGGGTAAACTTATTGGTCTCTAGTGTTGAGAGAATGAGCGGGAGAAGGATTTCCAGGCGGCTGGACAGCTCTGATATGGTTATTTGTTAGTTTTTGACTAATCCGAAGTCGTACTATGCGGCAAAACAATCAGGTAGACCACAAAAACAGTTAGAAGTTCCTAGTCTGCTTGGAATACAATAATATGTTTTTCTTAGCTGAAGGAATTAGGAAACTTAGTGTCTGTACATAAAGCGCGACAACTACCCAATCGTGTACCACGGAAGCTTTCCAAAGACATTGCACATTCTGTTGTTGATTAAATCGACATGAATTTCTGGGAACGTTACCTGGGCCGATCGTCAAAACAGCGTTCTCCTTGGCCATAAAAAAGTATTTGGGATGTTCGAATGCCCTGGCATTTGATTGGTTTTACCTGTGAAAACAATGGAGATTTCTCGTTATAGCAGATTAGTCGCCACCTCTTCCTCGTTTGCTGGTGAGTTCCCCACTTAAAGATTGCCTGCACCATAATATTCGACAGAAATCGGACGTCAGACTGCTCGGAAATAACGGGAATTTCTTCCTTCAACATTACAGTACCCCAGTGGATATGTAATGTAGGGCTGTGAAGCCACATAAATAACTAAGGACTGGTAGGCACCAATTACAAAAGAAGGGTTCAATATTGAGATTGAGTATATGTAATTGGACTAGTGTGTGATAGTAAAAATGACAGGAAACCATAATGGCGGCGACTGTTGTAGCTGTGCGCTGAGCATAGGCTATTTTAGCCAGCATTAGTTTTAGGCATCACACACGTCATCGTTATATTTGGCGCCTTCTTAGGAATCAGGTCTTGTGTCAGATAGACCAGTAGCTGTTAGTTATAGGAGACGGGCTGCCATCCCGGACTGTCGTTTCTATTATAGCACTTACTTGGATTCGGACTACGCGTTGGTACGTTGTCGTTTTGTTCTTATTTTTGCTGAGCGACAGCTCCACCGAGTAAAACGGCTGTCTTTTGTGAAACTGGATGCGCCGTCACTAAACCATAAGTACCAGAGTAGCCTAGAAAGTAGCCTTAGCAGTTTTCGCCCCGAAGATCTTCATAGTTGTTGAACCCAAGTCTCACAGGGCATGTGGTACGGTGGTCCGTGGATTTAACAGACATTGGATGTTGGGGAAATTCTTGGAGTTGAATGCCAGACGGAACATTCCTCCTAGTATTGTATGACAGGCAGTTTCGTTGTGAGTAGTATACTACTCACAAGTGGTATGTTACCCATTCAGGAACAAAAGGGCAAGCTTCAAACGCCAGGAAGACGAAGGACAAGAGACTATCGAAATAGTGTGTAAGCGCTACGGCAAAATGTTAGGGCGCCCCAACATGTGACCGGCCCAAGGACGCCTCCGTCGTGAGAGCGAAGGAAAAAAATCACTCGACTCAGTCCGAACCAGCAGAACTGTTCAAAATCGGTTGAGACTTTTTTTATACCGCTATACACATGTGTGGTCCTAACTGTTTCTCATGATGGGGGGATGTGTGTTCATGACGTGCCCTATAAATAACTTGTACTTGTCGTCCTAG